>PVIC010007716.1:0-50162 GCA_004025085.1 Thryonomys swinderianus | reverse complement strand
TTAGGGCGTGTTGTGCTCTCCCAGTCTGTCAGGGTCAAGCGTTCAGAGAAAGCTGCTTAATGCTAGGTACTATTTTCCAGGATGGACTTCCCCAGCTCCCTCCGCCCCTCGTTGTTCACGACTGGCCCCCTTGGCGTGAGTGATGTCCCCGACCTGTCCTTTATGTGCAGCTGGAGAGATGCCCTGACCCTACCAGAGTTCCCGCCCCAAAACTGCAAGGTAAGGATGGAAGGAGGGTCCTGGCAGCTCCAGGTTGGGCCCTTGTCTTTGGTCCTGGCATCATGCAGAGTGAGGTGGCATCAGTGCCAGTACCTGGCACACAGAACGTTCTCCTGTGGGGGGCGAGGCCTGCCACCCATAGAGGGCTCACTAGTAGAAGCTGTGCCCCCTCTTGCCTGCCTCCCTCTCCCATTAGGTTCTGCAGCCCCTGTTGGTGCCAGTACTGCATGGTGTGAATAAGGTGGGATGGGTCGGGCTATCCTGGCCCCAGCTGGGTTAGGATGAACACATGTGGACAGAGCCGTGAGTAAAAAGTACAGACTCCACGCTCAGGCTGCCTGGGTTCAAATGTCAGCTCTTTATCAGTTGTCACCTGGGTAAGTGATGGCTTTCCTGTGGCTCAGTTTCTGCTCAATGATGCTCACACCAACTTTGCAGGGTTGTGGTAAGGATTATCATTTCACCATGGTGGTCTTGCTCCCTTCAGGACACAGCTCCGCACTTGCCCAAGGCCCTGCTGTGGGAGCCAGCGATGCCCGGGCCCCTCCCGCTGCTGCCTCCCTGTCCTGGTAAGGGTCTCAGGCCTCAGAGCTCCCTGTCTGTCATCACTGAGGCCCAGCTTTCCATGACTGTAACTTTCCTAGCCCTGCAGATAGCCTGTGCCTTCCTGGCCATTTTCTCACCTCCCTTGTCCCTCAGATCCCTGGGACCCTGGTGTGACCACGCAGGACCTCCTTTTCCGAGGCGGTTTCCACTACCGGAGGCAGCCCCAGGTCGTGCTGGATGTCACTGAACAGGTGAGGGTCCCACTGCGGAGGGCACTGCATGACTGGGGCAGGGTTTAGTGACCAGGCTTCTTTTCCCCCAGCTCAGCAGATTCCTGTGGGACCATGGGGACATAGCCTTTGCCCCACTAGGGAAGATGATGCTGGAGAATTTCAAACTGGAGGGAGGCCGGGTGAGTAACCCCTGCCTGCTGGGAAAAGAGCCCCCTTGCTCCCTGTCCCATCCCTTCCACTCACTCGGTGAATCCAGGCTGTGAGAGTGTAACAGGGTCTTTCTACACAGAGCCGCTCTAAGAAGATGACCGTGGTCAGTGCGAAGAGGCTGCTGCAAGATCTTGGAGGACATCAGCCCTGGGGGCAAGTGGCTAGTGGGAAAGGATGGACTGGACAGGCCTAGTTGTGGCAGGATGTGGAAGAAGCCAGGAGGCAGGTCCAGGTTTCCCATCATATTCATTCCTGGCCCAGTAGCGTGAGGCACACTCCTTCCAGCTTCCGTAAGGGAGAAGTGATTTCAGTCCACAGACTTCATGCATAACTACATCTTAGCATTAGAACAGTGTTGACAGGGTTCTGTCTCTTTTTATTTTCTCACTGCTTCCCTCTGCCTGGCTTAATTCCTAGAAAGGCTGTGGTCAAGTGGCAGCAAGATGGCTTATGATTCCAAGGAAAAAATCAGTGTCCTTCCTGAGGCACCAGAAGTCCCAGAAAGGACTTTGGTTGGCCTGGTGGGGTCCTACACCCAGCTGTGAGCCAGTTGCTGTGCTGGGGCAGTGGAGAGCTTGCCCAGGTCTGGGTCCTTTGTGCCAGGGTGAGGGAACAGGGTGGGTGGCTCCCAAAGAAGGAAACTATAGGTAGATAAGGAGCATGTACTGTGCACTTGACCTCCCTTGGGACAGTCCCCAGTCCTTGTCTCCATCACTGTCCCAGTGAACTTCTCCTGTGGTCCCCAGGTGTCCCTGGGCCTACCTCAGCCACCGACTACGCCGCTTCTCCATCGTCGGGGGCCCAGTGCTGGGGAAGTCCGTGTCACGCCTGCTGGGGAGGCTGCTGCATGAGGAGCTGGCCATGCGCTGGGAGCAGCTGCTTCTAGATGAGGCCTTCACTGGAGGTGCCCTGGCCTGGCTGCCTGGAAGGACTCCGCAGGTTGGCCAGTTGGTCTACCCTGCTGGTGGTGCCCTGGACAGGCTGCGTATCCTTTCTTATCAGGCCAGGGGTCCAGGAAAAGGGCATGGAAGTTGGGACTCACAGTGGCCAGAGCTCATCCCTTTTCCTTAGCAGAAGCTCAGGTTTCCAGGAGGTCAGTCTGACCTCAGGCAGTGACCCCCAGGTCCTCGGGGATCCTGGGTGCATCCAGCTGCAGGGACCTGTGCGGCAGGTGGTGACCAACACCGTCCAAGGAGAAAGTAAGGCCCATAGGCGGCCCCTCCCTCTGTGGTGAACCTGCAGCATGCCGCTCGAAGCCTGACATCTCTCCCCTCCTCAGTGCTGCTGGCTGTGCGCTCAGATTACCACTGTGCCTTATGGAAGGTGGGGAAGCAGCGGCGGCCATCCCCTCTGCAGGTGCTGCGGGTTGAGAAGGGGGCCACGGGGATCAGTCTCAGGTGAGGGGCTTTTGGCAGGCCGGGGAGGTGGACCTGTGCAGAGGGTGCCTGGCTGACGCTAATCACACTGTGTCTGTAGCCCTCACCTGCCTGGGGAGCTGGCCATCTGCAGCCATTCTGGAGCCGTCTGTCTGTGGACCCCCCACAATGGGTAATGTCCTTCCCCCTGAAAACCTCTACCACCACAGAACCATGCCCACGCCCCAGCATGCCTAACTAGTCTTTAGAGACCCCCCCTCAACACCCATACCCTACCTTGCCCGTCAGCCCTCTGCTTCCCCATCTCCCCAAGGCTGCAGCAAGTCTACAATGACCCTGAGACTCTAGTGTTCCGGGATCCTTCCTCCTGGCGTTGGGCAGACTTCACTGCCCACCCGCGGGTGCTGACCGTGAGTGACCGAACTGGAGTGAAGATGGTTGACACTCAGGTATGGGGTAAGGCCTGAGGGGCAGCAGCACCAGCAAGGGGCAGGGAATCTTAACCTGCGTTCTCTCCAGGGCCCCCCAGGATGTGGTCTGCTGCTTTTCCGGGCAGGGGCTGAGGCCTCCTGCCAGAAAGGGGAACGTGTCCTGCTCACGCAGTACCCAGGGCAGTGCATCCCCGAGTCGCTACCCCCAACCCTGCATCTCATCTGTACCCAGGTGAGCAAACTCCTCTCCCTTGTGCCATCCCGACATCCCCTCATGGTGAGGTAGACCAGCCACACAGAACCTGACAGTGAGCCTGTAAGCGGGTGGGCAGGCACGGGGGCCTCTTGGGCAGTAAGGTCCTCATTCACTCCTCAGTGGACTAGGAGTTGCAGACAAGGAGAGGTACTGGGGCCAGGACATCTGCCCGATGGGTCCTGAAATGTGTGGAAGCAGGAGTTCTGGGGTCACTGGAGAGTCCGCCTTCCAAGGACCTCAGATGTTAACTGTTAGAGCCCGTGGGTATGGGGACAGGTTGGGGAATACCAGGTGGCTGCAGTGTGAAGCCTGCATACTTCTTCGGAGACCTCTTCTGGGTTTGTCCTTCTGTCCATCCCTTCCCCTGTCTGCTCAGTAGGCCCCTTCTGCTCAGGGCAGGGCTGGCTTCTTCAGGGTGTTGTCCCTCTGGGGCTGGCAGCAATCCTGAGAATCCTGGGGCCTGGAAAGGCCTCTGAACACCTGTGCTGGTCTCAGCCAAGCCTCTCCTCCCATGTCCTCTGGGCCTCCAGTTCTCACTTTACCTGGTGGATGAACGCTTGCCCCTGGTGCCGATGCTGAAGTGGAACCACAACCTTCACTCCCCGCCCCTGCTGGCCCGCCTGCTGCCTCCAGCTGGCCCTGGCTGCCCCCAACCCCTGTTTCTGGGCGGCCTAGGTGGGCAGATGCAGCTGCTGCATATCACAGGTGAGCCGGGGGGTTGGGGCTTTGGCAGGTGGGCAGGATCCAGAAAAGGGGTCTGGGGCTCAGCCCTTTCTGCTTCCTGCAGGAAAGGAGAACTCTGCACCCCGACTGGCTGGGCCCCCCCAGTCTCTGCCCTCCCTGACTGACTCCCTCTCTGCATTTCCCCTGCTGGAGCCCAAGAGTCAGCAGCAGCTGCAGGAGCGACTGGAAGCGCCAACTATAGGTGTGCAGCAGGGGAGCCAGCTCAGGGGAGGGGCCTCCTGGGTCACTGTCCCTCCTGGGTCACTGTCTTGCCTCCTGGGTCACTGTCCCTCCTTCCCTAGGTCTGGCCTCTGTCTCCCCACCCAGTACTCCCATGCCAGCAGTGTGGCTCTTCCAGCTCTCCGCAGCTGGGGACATCTTCTACCAGCACCTCGCTCTACGAGCAGCGTCCAACCTCCACCAAGACTCCGGGCCTCCCGGCAACCCCAGGCCCGAGTCTCCTCCATCCAGGGCAACAGCGCCTCCTGTGGACCAGAGGTCCTCCCCTTCCTGGACCTCCCAGGCCACTACCTGCTGCAGCTGTTGGCTAAAGGCCCTGCTGCAGGTGCCACGTGCATCCCCTGTCTGGGCTGCACCCACCTTTTCCCACCGCCGCCTGCTAGGCCGCCTGGAGCCCTGGAAGGTAGAGGGAAAGGTACCTCAGGCTCTGAGGGCAGCCATGACTGGGGGGCACCTCTTGCAGCAGAGGGACCTGGGCCTGCTCCCCCAGGCAGACCCACCTCCCGGCCCTGAGCCAGGACCACTGGATGAGCTCAGTGAGCGTCTGAGCAAAGCCTGGGAAGGCCAGGGGGCTGCATGGTGGAAGAGACAGCAGCCCAAGACCTCAGAGCCAGGGAAACAGGCCAAGAGGCCCAAGCGCCGAACTCAGCTCTCTAGCACCTTCTCTTCGCTTACCAGCTTCTTGGACCTCCCTGACACAGGCAGCCCCGTTCACAGCTCAGAGCAGACCTCCTCAGAGGCCAGGCCCCAGCCCCCAGTAACCCCATACTCTCAGGAGTCAGCTCAGCAACTGTGGACCCAGGGTGTCCACTCAGAGAGGCAGCAGACCCCTGGAGACTACCTGGCGGAGCTGCCCCTTGCTATGGGTACCCCATCCCCGGGACACGTGGCCACGCCTCCCTCCCAGGCCTCCAGTGTCCAAGCCACACCTTCCCGGCTGCCCACCCCTGGCTTTCAGCCCCACCGGAAGAGACCACGTATGGGCTTCTGAGGGTACCAGAGCTACTCTCCTCACTGAGCTCCTCCTCCACTGTGCTTTCCCTGGAGATGGAACTTCCTGCTTTCTCCCTCCTGAATGCCACTGGGGACCTAAAAGCAAGCAACTGGAGCTAGGAGCCAAGTTGGAGGAACTGGACAAAGCAGTAGTCTGTGTTTTGCATATCTGCATGCAGACAGACCCAGAGGCCATGGGAAAGGGGCTGGCACGAACCACTGTGGCTTGTGTTCCAGAGATGGCAGGGGCTGTGCTGGGAGGCCCGGCTCCCTGTGTCTCCCAGCATCTTCTCAGTTCCCAGGAAATTGGAGCAGTGGCACCTGCTCTGCAGGTCTCACCTGGTGTGACAAGGCCTGGAAACACCACCTGGCAGAGCCGGATGGCGGCACAGAGCAGGCCAGAAGCTTGTGTTGCACAACAGTCCCCTGTGTCTGTCTGTACAGGGAATCCTGGGTTGCCAGGCTCAGGTGGAATAAACCTGGCAGCTGAACATGAGTTGTGGTCACATTTGCAGGCCGGGTGGTGTCCCCGCTGCCAGGGTGAGAGGACACTTGTGTAAAGTTGTGTGGACACTAAGGTCTGATCCACTGGGAAGGAGCTGGTCTTTCCTTGGCATGGCTGGCAAATGAGGGGTTAGACATGGCTACACAGAAAACACTCCTGTGAAGTACGTTTATCATGCTGATGAGATGGTTATAGTCACAAAGGAAAACAAAGCACAGTAATGGGCATTGAAGCCTGAAGGTAAAAAGCGAGCAGGGCCCACAGGCGGCTGTGAAACCCAAGACCCCAGAGCACACGTAGCAGGCGGCAGCACTCTGGGAAGAAGAGGTGACTGGCTACTTCCTTTCATTGCTGGTGCCACCGTGGCGGCTCTGGGCTCAGTGCGAAGTGAATCCCTCATCCCCCCATCCTGTCCCCATGCTGGGCTCCTCAGGCACCACCTCAAGCTGCACTTTGTCCTTTGCAGCTCCGTCTCCTAGAGTTGGAAAAGACCACGACTCAGTACTCCTGGGAGCAGAGCCAGCTGCTACCAGTTCCTGCTCTGTCTGGAGGACATGGGGCAGGGACACCGCAATCTGGGTATCAACAAAAGGCTCCCAAAGCTGCCCCACAGCACTAGCCACTAGCACGAGTGGTGGCATCTGGACACTCCTGCTTGGTACGTCAGGTGCTGGAGTCTTGGCCCTAAAGCAGCCAGACGGGGCCAGTTATTGCCAAACCCCAGCCAGCTGTCCACAGTCCCCTCCCTCAGAAGCTAGGTCTGGAAGCTGGGACTGGGGGAGCAAGGAGGGAAAGTGTAGGTTCTGTAGCCCACAGACAGAGTACTGAGTAGCGCTTGCCCACAGGACCTGGGGCACTGCCACCCACAGTGGCAGCTTCAGAGTCGTGGACTTGTGAGGATTGTGGCCCATCACAGATGCCTGTCCAGGAACCTGGGGTTCTCAGGGCTGAGGCACAGCTGGTCCCTACTCCCACCCGAATGTCCTGGGCTGGGCACCTCACCTGGGAAAGAGGCTTCAGGCAGGTACCCATCCCCATCACTGCCCTCTGCAGTGTCTCTCGTGCAGCCAGGGGGTGGCAGTGCTTGGTTGGAGGGCTCCTCAGTGAGTTCCTGAATGAGTGGTCTCATGGACTTGTCTTGACTTTGGATTTCCAAGTCTCCTGTCACTTCTTTGTTCAAAATGTCTTCGAAAGGTGCCTTAGCCTTCTTGGAGGTGTCCCTGGAAACTGCGAATATGTGTGAAAGAGCTCCTGCCGGTGCATGTTCTGGCCCAGGAAGGTCCGTGTCATCCAGCTCAGTGCCGTGGTCCTCAGTGATGCTGCAGATGGGCTTGATCAGAAAACACAGCTCCTGTTGTGGAAATAGGTGTATCTCAATGTCCTGTGTTCATAGCAGTCACTCTAAATGTACCCTGCTGAGCCTGTTTGTACTTTGAATGCCACTAGCCCCATGGGCACAGTGCAGTGACCCCGGGGCACAAAGGACTGTGCCCGTTTGGAGTAAGGGCTGACCGGCACTTCTTGGCCAGCATTTTCTGCTCAGTGCTGCAGCCTACCCTACCCCCGAAGAGACTCCACACCACACCTCCCCCACTGGCCTGGCTCCTTGACACCTTCCAGGTGGCCTCTCTCCCACTATGCCTTAGCTCGGCCTTGTGCACAACACTCTGGAACTTTGCTCTTGGACTTCAGGCCTCTGCAGTGACAAGAGTCCCAAGAGTCTTTTTTCCTTATTACAACAAGTCATGCAGAGATGATGCCCAGTGCTTCCTTCTCCCACAGGGCCCCATGGGCCCCCGTAATGCCTGAGGGAGTAGGACCAGGTCAATCAGGAAAATGCACAATGGCCTCTCCACTCATGGCCCTCTTCCTCCTTTTCCTTCCCTCTGTACATTTAGTCTAACACATTCCTAAGGTGAACATGTAAACACTGTAAGGATAGAAAATGCTCTCCAGTAATTATGTGCAGTGCAGTTACTACAAACAGCAATAAAATGGATCTACAGGGAAACCCAAGTGATTAATAAGAAAACTTTAAAACAGGCAGGAACAATAGTTATAATCCCATCAGTAAAGCAAAAATGTGAGAGTATGTAATGCTTTCTTTGATCACTGGGCTTTTCAAGAGAGAAAATTGTGCTGACAAGAACGAAGTGAAAATCAGTCTGAATGGGACAAATGTGTACTGACCTCATCTTGGTCCTCCAAAGGTGTACCGGTGTCATCCACATCTTCCAAGTCAGGCAGGTCCTGAAAGGGCCAACAAGCCACAGGTCACCAGGGAGGTGAAATAAATGGAAACGCAGTGCCCGGGGAGCCACAGGCACAGGCCAGCTGGGCAGAGGGGAGAGGGGTGTCGCGCCTGTGTGCACATCACAGCCCGGATCTAAGCTAGGAGAGCAAGAGCTTCAGGCTGGGACACTTTGCAAAGGTCTCCACATCTGGGCTTCCCTTTATTTTTAGACATAGTTGCTTCATCTTGGGAGCAATGATGGGACCCAACTCAAAAGTTCCAGCGTAAAATGAGTCCTAGGACTCTCCATGGGATACTTTGTGCCTCCTCAAAGCTGCAGTAGGAGCTTTTAGTTTTGTCTTGTGTTTGTTTGTTCATCTCATGTCTTTATCCAAAGTGGTCAGCCAGCACACCAGGGAGGAAGCACCATAATATGAAGTGTGAGCCCCGGAGCTGCGAGGCCTGGGCTAAAATTCCCACTCTGCTGCTGCTTAGCTGCGTGGTTCTGGGAAAACCACTCAACCTCTGTCTCAACTTTCCTGTCTGTAAAACTAGGATAATAGTGTACACCTCTTAGAATAGTCAGAAGGGTTACATCAATTAATACAAGTCACGCTTAGACAAATGCCACTCAAAAAATATTGGCCACTAATATATGTATTTTTAGTTACCCAGTTTTGTTTATTTGTAGAACAAAAAAACTAGAAACTCATGATTGACCATGATCAGTTTAACTCTTACTGAGTTGTGAAATTTTGAGATTCGGGCATGAGGCAAAACACTAATTGAGAAGTTTAACAAGGTGTGGGGGGGGGGCAGCTGTCCAAGGGGAGTGGTAACACCGGTGCTGCAAAATGCTTCCCATCAGAGCATATTTCATGGGCTGCTGTGACAGAGGTGTGGGTTCCCACTGTGGCCTGCCACTAGGCCGATGTGTCAGACTGCTGTCGAAATGAGAAGAGCTCCAGGAAGGAGGAGCACTCAACAGGCCCAAGGGATGGGGCTGGTGGCATCTGGAGGGCAATGGAAGTAGCGCCAGCCAGTGAGATGGAGAAGCTTGCCAGACAGGGCACTGAGGGGCCCTGGCAGTCACATGGGGCTCTGTAGGCAGCTAACAGGCTGAATGGCTTTGCGACTGCCTTCTTTGGGGAAGGTGCGTCAGAGCTGGGCACACAGCATGAGGACAGCTGCCTGGGCCGCACCAGTTCTCTGCCAGAACTGTTGGGTTAAGTCTCACCGCCTGCCACCGAGGGCCACGCCACAGAGGGTGTGAGGGTCCCAAGGCTGCATACTCCCCGTACCGCGATGAAGAGCTTCTCCTCCATGCACTTTTCAATGGCTTCTGTGTCCTCAGTTCTGGCCCCATGAGGTTCTGTAGCCCACGTGGCCTGACCAGCTGCCACCCCGGAGGAGATCGACACTGAAGAATGTAAGGAGCAGGCATTGGTCCCGTACCCAACGGCCTCATGCCAACAGCTGGGCCCATGAGCCAGAGTTCAGGAGTCACAGCTGAGGCACAGTGACAGACAGCCCAAACCTCTAGTGGAGAGAAACCCAGAAGAAGCTGTCCCACTGTGGTGACCTGGAGGTGTGGCTCGAGAGGAGGTGCCAGCCAGCAGGGAGCAGGAGCCCGGGAGAGGGCACTGCCCCACAGACAGAAGAAGACAAGTGTGCTTCCCACCACTGGCCTGTGTACCTTCTGCCATCAGGGGAGGCAGCCCTCCACCTCAAGGGCCCAGGACTTGTGCGAATCAGGAAGTATGGGGTGGTACCTGGGGCTGGGCCCTGTAGAGTCCGTGTGTGATGGAAGCTAAGCTGCATTTGAGAGGCCAAATAGCCCTGTGAGTTTGTGACATAAATACTGTGCCTGTAGAGTCTCCACCAGGGAAAGCTTTTGGAAAATTGGGGAGAAACTCTTCCAGAAGCTTAGGGGTGATCAGGCCACGAGGTGCTCCCTAGGGCAAAACTGAAAGAAGGCACCTCTGACAGACACAGGAGCCAGGAGAGGGGCAGTGGGCAGCACCTGACGATGGTGGCCAGACTGCCTGGAGCAGTTCTGCCACAGTGGCTGCGCTGCCTCTCCTTCCTCTCTGCTCTGTGGTTGGGCTCTGCCCGTTTGGCCCCTCACTCTCTTCCTTCCCTCCTTTTCTGACTCACCTGGCACCCAGTCCCAGCAATGGAGAACCACCAGTGTTGATTTCTGATGGGACACACACCACCCCTGTCCTTACAGCATGTCCCTTTGAGGATTTGCATTTCCCACGTGCCTGTTTCTCTAAAAGATCCCATGCTATGAGATTCCTCAGATATTATTTAACATAGGGGAGATGGCTAAGAAATCTGAACTAGTAGAAGCACATCTATAGAACACATGGTGGCATATGCCTGTAATTGCAGAATGCTGGGAACCTAAGGCAGTAGGATCACAAGTTGGAGCACAGTCTGAGCAACTTAGCAATTTAGTAAGACCTTGTCTCAAAATTAAAAAAAAAAACAATGGGGGAGGCTGGGGATGTAGTTCAGAGTTAAGACCTTGGGCTCAGTCCCCAGGTGGTGGAAAGTATACAAAGTATAATAAAAAATATGGTGAATGTTTACTTTTTTATAGTAAAAGACACTTATTAACGTCCCTCAAAATACTCTCTCACTTAGAACACACTTATCCCACTATTCCTGCCACTCACTGGAGCATTCTGGAAGTCTTCTCTTGTGTCTCTCCTCGCACAGTCATGGATGCTTTGACATCCTGAATTCAATCAAATCGTTCAGCTTTTGTGGTCATTTTGGTTTTCAGCATGAGCCAGAAGTCTTAGGGTACCGAATCTGCTGAGAATCGTGGATGAGAACACTCTCATACTTTTTATGACCTGCCTTCAGAAAGTGGCAAGAGTGAAGGCATAAGTGTGTTCCAAGGGAGAAGAAGAGTTCTGAGGACTTGTGCCAATGTCTTTTGCTATAATAGTTTTTGTGGTCTTGAGATAGTCTGTGTAGTGCAGGCTGGCCTCAAACTCTAAGTGGTTTTCCTGCCTCAGCCTCCTGAGTGCTGGGATTACAGGTGTACACCACCACAACCAGTACTACTATAATAATTTTTTTTTAACTTAAACATTTGCTATGTATTTTGATCACACTGAACATTGCTAGTAGCTTTATGTTTTTGTTTTTTTAAACATGGCTGCCTCAGAATCTGTTCTCAGTGGCTCCCACTGTATTTCTGTGGAGTGGTGCTGGTCTAGAACTCAGGACAGCTTGTACACATATAGAAAGGAGAGGCTCAGACCTCAGGTAGCACCTCAGACTGAATTACCTTCCGGGAGCACTGGGTTTGGAGCAGACAGGCTCTCCACAGGCTCTCCGCTGTCTGCCTTTCTGTCCATGATGTCTATAGGCTGCACCTCTTCCCTGCTGGGCTCCTCAGCAAACAGCTCATCCCTGGCCTTGAAGCTATCCTTCACGAACAGCTCCATCTTCTGCTGCGTGTCCCCTGCCATGGGAGGCTCTTCCTGTCCGTCCCTGCCATCTGCTGGTGGCACCACCCCTAAACAAGGAGTCACATGTGGGCATGGTACCAGGGGGAGAGCACAGGATGGCGCACTTCTGAGCTGAGCACCCTGGAGGTGCCAGGGATGCAGGAAAGGAAGAACCCAGGGCTGGGCATGGTGGTCCATGTTTGTAATCTCAGCCTCTAGAGGTTGAGGCAGGAGGATCATAAGTTTGAGCCCAGCCCAGGCAACTAAGTGACTGAACAACACCCTATCTAAAAATAAAAAGGGCTGGGGAAGGAATTCAGGACACCATACACACACGTGTCTGCACGTACACACACACACAGAGTAATCATGAGAGTGCTGTTTACACCTAAATAAAGGGAACTGAGTGTCCCCGAAGACACTGCTGACCCCCACTTAATGGAAAGGACATAGCTATTAAGAAGATGTCAGGCAGGAGCTCCCGAGGAGATGCCTACAAAAGTGTTGGGGTGCAAAGGTCACAGTGGTCCTTTACTTTCCAATGGAAAAAGAGAAAATTCAAGTTCTCTGGGAGGTGGAGACAGGAGGGTCCCGAGTTTGAAGCTAGCCTGTACAATATAGGAAGATCTTTGCTTAAAAAAAAAAAAAAAAGGACTAGGGGTGTAGCGCCACCCTTGGGTCTGGGGTAGAGCATTTGCCTAGCACCTGTGAGGCCCTGGGTTCCACCCCTCAGACAAGAGGGCTAAAAACCAAGCACAGAGATGTGGAGATGCCACATGCCAGGCTCTGAGGGTGGAGGGAGGCCCTGAGTGGAGAGAAGCGGCTGCTGCCAGAGCTGGAAAACACAAGACTCCGTGGGTCCTCCTGAAGAGCACGTGCCTGACACCTTGGGCTGAGCATGGTGAGACTCCCAGACCGGGGATGAGAATGAATCAGAACTGTACAGATTTGACGCAGCCAACAGGCTGGAGCTGCAGGTCCTCACTTCTTGTAGACAAGACCCTGGAAGCTTCTTCTGCTCAGTGCTTGTCCCAGACCTCCCTTCCTGGGCAGAGCTCCCAGGCCCTTTTACTTCCTGGGTGACCAGAGGACATCTTTTGTGTCCATGAGGTGACCTCGGTGGCCATCTGGTGGGGGTCAGGGATGAGGGATAGAAGTTTGGGCCTATAAGCCCCTTCCAGTCCATTCTTCAGGGAGGATGGAGCTGTCATCCACCAGGAAAAGCCCTGGGCTCTGAGGTCACCCATCTCCAGGTCTCTGCACATGGAAGAAGCAGGAAGGAGCCCCTGAGCTATCTTCCCCCACACCTTGTCATGGGCACAGCTCCACCTAGCTGTTCATCTGGAACTTTCTGATGCTAGAAACCTGAAGATGTGGTGCATGTCTGTCATCCTAGCACTTGGGAGGCTGAGACAGTCTGGGCTACATTAGTGGCTGGATTTGATGCTCAGCCTGGCCTTATCAACACAGAACTGCTGGGATGCCAGTGTGTACCTCCCTTGTGGCCTTCTTTCTCTCTCTGGCGCTCCTCTGCCCGCCGCTTGATCATGGCCAGGGCCTCGATGCTGTCTGTGATCTTCTTCCGCTCTCTGCTCTCCCAGAGCTCTCTCTCCTCCTTCTCTGCTGCATACCCTCCACGGGCCCAGGCCTCCGCACATGCCCTGCATGTGGAAAATAAGACAGAAGCAGGCGAGACCCAAGGGTAAACCCTGCACAGATGCTGTCTGATCAGACCTGCTTGTTTCTTTCAAAATCTAGACAAAAGGCACAAAAGATAAAGGATTGGGGAATTTACGTCTAAAAGCCTGCATGTGGATGTTGACAGCAGCTTTATTCTAACTGGCAAAAAACAGAAGCAACCTAGATGTCCCTCCAGAAGCAAAAGGACAGACTGTGGTACAGTCAACAATAAAGTATTATTCAACAACAAAAAGGAATGAGCTGTAAAACTACACAGCTGCTGTTAGGTCAAAGAGGCTGGTCTGGGAAACAACACATGGTAAGATTTCAGGTACCTGCATCTGGAAAATAAATGCACACCGAGGTGACATTAAAGGGTCATGGGGCCAGGGGTTAGGGTAGGGCTGTGGGACAGACTTGTGGGGATGTTTTGGGCCATAGAACTACTCCTTCTGGTAGTGCAACAGGGACGTGTGATACGTATTTGTGCAACCCGAAGAATGAACCCTAAGCCCCTAAGTACGTTGTGGAGTTTGGTGACTAATCACTGTGTGTGAACATGTCTGTCAGGTGTTAGTACCAGGGAGATGGTGAGGGCAGCTGTGCTGGAAACTCTGCGTGTTTCTGCTCAACTTTTCTTTCAACCTAAAACTGCTCTTTTAGAGAGTCTATTTCTTTTAAAAACTGAGTAAAGAAACTGAACAGTTATTTTCCCAAAGAATACATACAAATTAGCACTAAAAGGATACTTGACATTAGCCACTGGGGAAATGGAAAACAAAACCACAATGAGACACCACTTCATGCCACCTGCGATGACCAGGAAGAAGAGGGGCGGTAGCAGGCTGTGGTCAGGCTTGGGGGCACTAGAGCCTGCATACGCTGCACAAGAAATGTGAAACTGGAGCCGGAGATTTAGCTCAGTGGTTCCAGTGCCTGCCTCACAAGAGCAAGGTCCTGAGTTCAATCACCAGTAACCTGACAACAACAATGTGGGTGTGGTGACTCATGCCCACCAGCAATCAATACCACATACCACAGTGCCAGGCTCATGCCTGTCACCCCAACACTTGGGAGGCAGAGGCAGGAGAATTGCTGAGTTCAAGGCTTGCCTGGGCTACATAGTGAGCTCAGGGCCAGCCTGAACTACAAAGTGAGACCCTGTCTCAAAAAAAAAAAAAAAAAAGTAATGTGATACTGGCACGCTGCTTTGGGAGATGACTTGGTGGCTCCTCAAAAGTTAACATAGAGGGGCCGGAGATTTAGCTCTGGTTCTGGCACCTGCCTCGCAAGTGCAAGGTCCTGAGCTCGATCCCAGTAACCACATAGAATGCTGGGCGTGGTGACTCATGCCCACCAGCAATCAATACCAGATACCACAGTGCTGGGTGTGGTGGCTCATGCCTGTAATCCCAGCACTCAGGAGGCAGAGACAGGAGGATTGCTGAGTTCAAGGTTTACGTGGGCTACATAGTGAGCTCGGGGTCAGCCTGAACTACAAAGCGAGACCCTGTCTCAAAAAAAAAAAGTTAGAGTTCCCATTTGATCCGACAATTCCATTCCCACCTGCATCCCCCAAAGAACAAAACCTATGACTACACAAAAACTTGCACACAAATATAACAGCATTATTCACAGCAGTCAACACATAGAAGACCAAAATTCCCAGCAATGGAAAACAATGGGGCAGGTCAAATGGAATATTACGCAGCAATAAAAAAGGATGTAGACATAGGTATGTGCTCCACCTTGGGTAAGACTAGACAACATGATGCTGCATGATGGAAGTCAGGTGCAAAAGCCACATGCTGTGTGATTTCATCCATATGGCAAATCTTCACACAGAAAGCAGCTTGTGGGTTGCCAGGGCTGGGAGGAGGAAGGAATGGGGAGTGATGCCCAATGGAGATGTCACCTCCTTGCAGGGTGATGAAATACCCTAAAACGTGTGGCCATGACTGTAGCATTTGCAAACACACCAAGGACCATTGCATTTAAGTGGGTGAACTAACAGTGAATAAGTTACAGCTCAAGACATCTTTTTTTTTTTTTTTTTTTTTTTTTTTTTTTTTTTTTTTTTTTTTTTTTTTTAAGTCAGAGGCTTTAACTCCTGCAACCACCAGGGC
Source organism: Thryonomys swinderianus (assembly GCA_004025085.1). Lineage (NCBI taxonomy): Eukaryota > Metazoa > Chordata > Mammalia > Rodentia > Thryonomyidae > Thryonomys > Thryonomys swinderianus. The sequence goes on along the minus strand of PVIC010007716.1, from coordinate 34,921 downwards.
AGCATAGGGAGCCCACAGTGTGGGTGTGATGCCAGCCTGTGCTGCTCTGATAAGGGCAGTGGGCTTCACAGCTCACAACCAAGTCTGCACTGAACACTTGTGTGCTCTGCCTGGGTTGGGTGCCAGCGACAGCTTCAGGGCGCTGCTCCTGGGTTTACTGCTAGGAACCTGATACTCACTTGGAGCCCAGCTGGGAAACCCAGCCAGCCTGCCCCACTCCAGCCTTCAGCCCAGGGGATGGTCTGTCTCCCTGAATCTCCCTTACCTAGGGAGAGTAGAGGGTCTAACTTGAACTGTTAGTTAGTTTGATTTCAGTTTATAAGTTCAGAAACGTATTGCAAGCTACATTTCTTTTGAAATGTCATATAATTCAAACTTTGTATTTTATTTCCTCTCAAGCACTCCACAGTAATACATAGTTTTAGAATTCAAGTAGAATTGCTACTGGACCTAAATTAAAAGGTAAATTAAAAACACAAATAAAAGTTGTGACAATAATTGCTACTCGGGAGGCTAAGGCAGGGGGATTACAAGTACAAGGTCAACTTGAGTAACATAGATTCTGTATAAAAATAAATTTTTTAAAAAGGGCTGGGAGCTGGGTGTGGTGGCTCATGCCTGTAATCCCACACTCAGGAGGCAGAGGCAGGAGGTTTGCCAAGTTCGAGGCTTGCCTGAGCTACATAGTGAGCTCAGGGCCAGCCTGGACTACAAAGCAAGACCCTGCCTCAAAAAAATAAAAAATAAAAAATAAAAAGGGCTGGGGATGTATTTGTATGTGTGTATTTTATTTATTTATTTAGTTTAGTGTTTTTTGAGCTGGGTCTCACTGGGTCATTGGTCTTGAACTCAGTATGTAGCCCAGGTTGGCCTCAAACTCACAGTGATCCTCCTGGCTCAGCTTCCCAAGTTCTGGGATTACATGCATGTTCCACCAGGCCCAGCTGGGCTGGGGATATGGCTTAGTGGGAGAGCTGGCATGAGCAAGGCCCTGGGTCTGATCATGAGTAATGCAAAATAAGCAGGCAAATGAACACTCATTTTGAACAGGGAAACTGGGAAGAAGTCATTAATGGACTATTCTTAAAAGAGGGATGGAAAAGCAACCAATTTCATCATATATCCAAAGAAAACTTAAAACAATGAGATACCATTTTCACTCAAGTAACTCAGCAAAGATCCTTTTATAGGATATGTTTGGTAACACTGTAAACTTCCACAAACTCTCAAGAACAATTAGAAAATATAAGAGCTTTAAAAAATTCTCAAACTATGTGAATGTGTGTTACTAGGCACCAACTTCAGTGAACTCAATGATTTTGCACTGAGGTACATTCCCAGTGGGTTTTTGAAAGTAATTTTGACACTGTTTTATTAAGATGCTAAGTAGCCCAGGCTGGGTTCAAACTACGATCCTCCTGCCTGGCAGGCACCACACACCCAGCTGTGATCTACATTCTTTAACTCAGTGATACTACTTGCAGAATTCCATCCCAAAGAAATATGTAGCAATGAGGTTTTAAAAAAGTACATAATTCTATATATAAGTGCTTGGGTTATATTACAGGTAGATAACGTGGCTACTAAACCTGGATCCTAAGGCTATAGAGTGATGTATGAAAATGCACAAAAATCAGAAATTTAAAAGCCTAATATTATACATACTCAACTATTAAATGTCCAATATGACCCACGGGCTTCTTCCTGCTTACCTATCCTTTGGGAAAACTGGCCTGTCATCCAGATACATCAAGTGTTTCAGTCGCACTGTGACTGTCTTTCGATAATTAGGAATGTGCTTGATAATTGGGTTTCCCATCAGATTCAGCACACGCTGTAAAGCAAACAAGAGTGGAATAAAGTACACATGGCTGTCCCGAGAATACTCTAGACAGTATATATTCTTGAGCAAATGGGAAGTACCATTGGAGACATCAGGAGGTTTTGTGGCTCTGGTGCCATTAGAACTTTCCAGATCACAGAGCTGCCCTCTTCTCTTTGAGCTTCAGGCTCTGACCTCAGTGTCCTTCCCAATGTCCTGGAAGACGTTTCCTGAGGCTCTTCCCAAGTGCAGGCATTCTATGAGTTTTGCTGCACAATCTCTTACTCAAATGACTTGGTCTAATTGACTATTTTCTTTCCTTCCCAGCCAGTGGCCATTTGAAGAAGACATTCACAGAGGTGACAGATAAAGAGCAGGGACTGAGGGGAAGGATGGAAAATACCCTTATTCATGGCATGGAGGCCCTTTCCTATGGGATTTGGGGTCATGGTGCCTATACAAACTGTCACACCCAACAGTGAGGCTTAAAGAAGATAAATGGTTAGGCTTGAACAAATCATTTTAAATCTGTTGGCCTAATGTCATTAAAATTTCTCATGTTTAAACCAAGCATGGTGGTACACACCAGTAATTCTAGTACTCAGGAGGCTGAGGCAGGATCACTGAAATTTTGAGGCCAGGCTGGACTACAAATTGAGACCCTGTCTCAAACAAAACAAAACAATTCATATCTAAACTGGTTTTTGTTGTTGTAGAAAGTAAATACACTGTACACTAGTTAATTTAGCATTTCCCAAACTCCATTCTGATACCATCTGTGCCAAATTTTCAAGGAATTTTTCCTTCATGGGCAAGAGCAATCTCCAGGGCAGGTAGTAAAGGGGGGTATTATATGAGGAAGATTTAAAGCAAGAAATAGTGCAACATACTTTTTAAGTATTTCTGGGGATAAACTCATGGGCTTCACATTGAGCTATTTCTCCAGATCGTTTTTGATTTTCTATTTATTTAATTTTGTAAGGTTATTGGTACATGTGTATAATACATGTTTATATCATTCCTTGTAGGAAGTTGGTACACATATCTAACACATTCAGATTCCTTTTTTCACACCCTTTTCTTCCCTCTTCCCTCCCTCCACTCATTTCTTTTTATTTTTGAAACAGGTTCTTGTTAAATCACTGAGTTGCCCAGGCTGGGCTTGAACTTGTGATGTTCTGGGATTATAGATGTATGCTCCTTGCCCAGCTGCAATATGGCTTTATATTATCACCATGTGCTGGCAGTTCTAAGCTAGCCTTCTGCAGAATACTCTTGAACTATGAGTTGCTTACTGTTTTCTTTAAATGGACTCACTTTTCTCTTCACTTATCCCATCCTAAGCAGTAAACAATGAATTTAAAGGTTTTATGTTCTTATTTTCATATTTTAATAATACTAAAGGGCCGGGGAATTAGCTCAGTGGTTCTAGTGTCTGCCTTGCAAGCTCAAGGTCCCTGATTTGATCCCCAGTAACCACATACCACAATGCCAGGCATGGTGATTCACATCCACCAGCAATCAGTACCACACACCACAATGGCAGCCACTGTGGCTCACACCTATAATCCCAGCACTCAAGAGGTAGAGGCAGAAGGATTTCTGTGAGTTCAAGGCTTGCCTGAGCTACATAGTGAGCTCAGGGCCAGCCTGAACTACAATGTGAGACTCTGTCTCAAACAAAACAAAACAAAACAAAACAGAACAAAACAAAATACACTAAAAAGCAAGTAGGCTGTCAAATGCCATTGAAGTCAAGTCAAAAAGATACAGGAACCCTCTGCTCGTGCTTTCAAATCTAAAATCTCCTCCACAAGCCCCATATTTGGACACACTGGGCCTGGTTGGAAAGGCTGGGTCACTGAGGGTGTGAACTGGAAAGGGAAGCGGAGTTCTCATCTCTGGCTCCTCCCTTCTCTCTCTGCTTCCTGGCTACCATGGAACAAGCAGCTTTTTTATACATGGCCCTTTTCACCATGATCTTTCTGCCTTGGGCCAGTTGACTGTGGACCAAAACTGTGAGCCAAAGCAAATCTCTCCTGTAAATTGTGGGTTTTGGGTATGGTGTCATAGTGACCAGGAAAAAGCTATCTAATATAGATGGGGAAACCCCTGTTGGGGATATACACAAAAGAATTATAAGAGTCCTATCACAGTGACATATGTGCACCCATGTTTATAGAAGCTCAGTTTGTGAGAGGTAAATCTTTGAAACAACCCAAATGCCCATCAACTCTAGAGTAAATAAAGAAGATGTGCAGTTTTTATAAAATGGAGTATTACTCTGCCATAAAGAATGAATCGTTTATACTCAAATGAACGTACCTTCAGGACATACTCATAAATGAAATAAATAGGTCACAGATGTGTAAATATCATATATTTTCTGTGATATGAGAAACTGAAGTTATAAATGTGTTCTAGAATGCATGATTGATATTGTGAAACAGTAAATATTTAAAGGGTAATGGGGCTTTAGGGGTAAATAATGAAGAAAAAAATGATATTAAAAAAGGAAACAGTTGTATATATGGGGGTGGGGCGGTATGGTGGGTAGGGGAGAGGGGAAAATTAAAGTGACAGCAATGTTTAATCAGATACTATGCATCGAAATCCATCAACTCACAATGACCACAACAAAGAAAAAGCCTTTGGGGTCATCACTAGAGGTTCAGGGTCTTAACTTGTTTTGCTGAAAATGAATGAAGTAAAAGGAAATATTCAAACATTTACCCTACCCTTTTCAGTACAGACCAGTGCTGATGGGTGAAAGTTCTTGGTGTTCTGTTCCATGCAGAAGGAATAAGAGAATTAGAAAATATCACTGTGGAGTCCCAGTGAAACAACACATCTAAGCAGGAGTCTGCTCTGGCTGCCAACAGGAGAAAGGCTGATGGGAGCTTCCTAATGCCCCAACGAAGTGCAAATCGGGACCCACTACACAGTCTTACAAAGAGAGGCAAGTGGACATCAGGTGCAGCAGTGTGGTGCAGTGGAAAACACTGAACCAGGAGCTAATTAAATCTCTGACTCCATCATATTGTGGGAAACACTAGGGACAGCAGAACAAGTCAAATGATACCACGAGGCTGCAATCAGTCAAATCCAACTCTGACCAATGAATGAGAGGAGAAGAAAACAGGAAAGGAGCATTTTCTCAGATCAAAAGGGACCAAGGTGACAAGTAACCCAGTGACAACATCTACATTTGGTTTAGATTTCAAAAATCAACTGTCAAAACATATTTTTAAAATAAATGGGGAAAATTGAAATGGAAAAGGTATTCAGTGTGCTCAACATATATGCTTTAAATATAATAGTGTTATTGTAATTATGCTTTGAAAGTTCCTGTCTTTCAGAGACATACTCTAAAATATTTGTGGGAGACATGAGACCTGACATTTAAGATGCTCCAGCTCAAAACACAAAGAGGAAAAGAAAAAGAAAGGGAAGGAGAGAAGTGAGGGAAGATGGGAGGGAGGAGGAAATGAGACTGGTGTTTAAAGAACATAAAACAACACAAGCTGGGTTTGTTTTGTTTTTACCAAATCAGGTATGCTTTCGAGGACACTCAGGATCTCTGGATCACTCAGCTTGTTGTGGGAAAGATCAAGGACACAAAGTTTCAAACACTCCTTGAGGTGCTGGATGTCTTCCATCGTCTCCAGGTGGTTGTGGGCAATCTGTAACGTGTTCAGGACTGGCAGGCATGCTGGAAGGGGGCATAGTGGCAGTCAGTAACCGAGGGCTGAAAACATTTCTTGCCCATGATATAAACCCCTAGAGATCCTCCCTCCCTTGGGTCGGTGGAGCTGAGGCAGAGAAAAAGATGATTATGGCTCTTACAGAGGTTCTCGATGGTCTTGATGTAATTGTTGCTGAGGTTCAGAACATCCAGTTTCTGCAGAGGTTCCAGGTTCTCAATTTTATGAAGCAAGTTCACTTGCAAGAAGAGGCAGCGCAGTTCGGTTTGGGCTTCCAGGTTCTGGATTTTCTGGATTCCGTTGCACTCCAGCCAGAGACAGCGCAGACCTGTGTACTCCTCCAGGTTCTCAATGTGGTCAAACCCTAGGGAGATGAAAGGGGGTGATGACTAGGCTAATACACAGGGGCAGAGAGCTCAAGGTCACCCTTGTTTTTGTCTGTAGGTAGGTAGTGGATATTCATGTCCTATCGGAATTCATATGTTGAAATCTTTGTTCAGGTATAGGGATTGAATGCAGAGCTTTCACACTGACTTACATCCCCAGCCATTTTATTTTTTGAGACAGGGTCTCATTAAGCTGCTAAATTATCTAGGCTGGGCTCAGTCTCATGATCTTCCTGCTTCAGCCTCCTAGAATGCTGAGATTCCAGATGTGCACTACGACACTTGGCCATGTGTTAAGACCTGAATCCCCCATTGATAGTGATAGGAAGTGGGAGCCTTTGGAAGGTGATTGGGTAATGAGCATAAAGCCTTCCCTCACAAATGGGGTTAGTGCTGTTCTGAAAAGCCCCTGAGAGTCCCCTCTCCCCCAAGCCATGTGAGAACCTTAAGGGGTCACTCTGTGAGTCAGAAAGGGGTCTCTCACTGGACACCGAATTTGCCAGCCTTGACTGCAGGCAGAGCTCCTGGCCACTGCAGCAGTCATGGTGGAACTAACGCATCTACCTATGAACCATCTGCATCTTGTCCAGCGACAGCTTTTCTCTGAGCAACTGCTGCTCAGTTACTGCCACGCTAAGGTGCTCCAGGGAGTCAGAGTCGCGGCGGCTCCCTTGGAGCTGAATCCAGGGAGTTCTGCTGGCTTCCCTGGAAAGAGGGGGCCTTTCTGCCAGAATTGCCCGCCTGGTGGGGCAATGCCTGGTACTGCAGCAGCCACCTTCCCGAAAGCTGGAGTGGTGGTGAGCAAGGGGAACTCATGCCCTGAAGGGATCAGCATAGAGCAGGTAAAGCTGAGAACAACAGAGAGAAGCCTGGTGGAGAAAACTGAGAGCCCAGGACCCAGCCAAGCCAAAGGCTAGTGCACACTGTGGGCCTTGGCTTGTTCTATTTTTCAAGTCTCCTTTTTAATTTTTTTTTTTTTGAGACAGGGTCTTGCTCTGTACCACAGGCTGGCTCTGAATTTATGGCAATCCTCCAGCCTCAACCTACCTAGTGCTGGGATTACAGGTATCCACCACCATACCCAGTTTACTTTTAGTTTTATGAGCCAGCAATATTATTTATTTCTTTTAGTTACTATTAATTTGTAATACATGATTCATCGATTACCAAAAACTTTTAAAAAGTTATATATTTTGTCTGAAAAAGTTCTGAGTAAATTTTTTTTTTTTGCTTTTGAGACAGGGTCTCGCTTTGTAGTTCAGGCTGGCCCTGAGCTCACTGTGGTGCCCAGGCAAGCCGCTGCGAACTCAGCAATCCTCCTGTCTCTGCCTCCCGAGTGCTGGGATTACAGGCGTGAGCCACCACGTCTGGCACTGTGGTATGCGGCGTTGATTGTTGGTGGGCGTGAGTCTCCACGCCCAGCATTATATGTGGTTACTGGGGATCGAACTCAGGACCTTGTGCTTGCGAGGCAGGCTCCAGAACCACTGAGCTAACCCTCCGGCCCCTGAGTAAAAATTTTTAATATGAATGCTAAGTACAAAGATCCTTCATCGCAATTTTCAAACTGGTTGTTTTTGAAGACGTCTAGTGTTACTCATTATTTCTTTTTTAAAGCTATTTCTATTTTTTCCTTTCTACATTCAAACTTCTTGTAAACACACACTTAACCCATATACAGTTAAAACCATAGAATACACTTAAACTAGTACAGTATACAAAGATTTTATATATGTATATATAAGTATATATATATACTTTTTTTTTTTGGTGGTGGTGGTGGTACTGGGGATTGAACTCGGTCCTTATGCTTCCAAGGTAGGTACAGTACCTAATTTGAGGGGATTTGAGCTAAATCCCTGGCCCAAAGATTCTTAATTTTAATTATAGCCTCAAAATACTTGTTGCACCAACAGCCCCAGGACCTGCTGCTGTGAGCCCAGGGTGGGATTCTCCAGCTCTAGCAGGACTTCAGATGACAGATGCCAGCTGCCGTTCCTGTGCAGCCTCCTGAATGACCCCAAGCTAGAAGCACCTAGCTACTCCTGGTGGCCTTTAGAAAAAGTAGAAGTTTTGTATTTTAATTTGCTGGGTTTGGGATTATTTGTTAGGCAGCAATTGAGAAGTAATGCCGGCACCTCTCCCGGGTCCCCCTGCCTCCTACTTGGTCTAACTTGCTGGGTTTTCTTTGCCATCTCTGTCCGGGGACCTGCCCTCCTGGCTCATCTTACCCACTACTGCATTTAGATGCTGAGTAGACAGTTATGGCAGTGAGGAGACAAGTAAAAAGTCAGCCAAACCTGACCAAGTTGGCGCTGCAGAGCCCTGGGTGCCCCTCTATGGCACAGTACCTTCCCTCTGATGGCCATCCCATCCCATCCCCCAGGCCACCTAGGGCATCTGTGCCCCATCCATTTCTGTATTCCTGGCACCGAGCATCGTTCCTGGCTCACAGCAGGTTCCTGGCAAATACTTGTTGAATAAATGAACAGAAAACTGAATGATGGCACAAGTTGGCCACCATGCTTGGCACAGACTGAAAGCTCTGACCATTTTCATCACCGCAAGGAAGAGTCCTTCCCATAAAGCTTTACTAGGATTTCAATGTGATACTGGACACCAAGCCTGAGCTCTATAGTGCCGCTGTGCCTACCTCTCCTAGAAGGCAGCCATGAGCCTCATCCTTCACTTTCTATGCCAGTCTTCACAAGCCCAGAGTATTCACAAACTTGCTGTCTGCTTTGGAAAAATCGTAAGCTCTTAAACAACATAAAATAAATGTGTTATACCAATGTGACCCTATCTATGAACTGTAGTCAAACAAGACTTTTCCTGAAATGGTGTATTGTTTTTCCATAAATCTTCACGCAACTCTGACATTTCTACTTAAATATAATTTGCATACTAAAGGTCACCTTAGCAAGCATTTTTTTAATAACACTAGTTAGTCTTTTCAGCTGACAGGAAGTGAGCCCTCTCCCAGGTCCTTACCTTTAAAGTGTAAGTATAGCACATCATTCAGGGATGGGGTGAGATAAAGCTTGTGTTGCTTGCAGAGTTTCTGTAGGAATTGTTTAGTCATTCTGTCCAAATAAAAACGTGCATAAGGCACTTATTATAAAATACATCTCCAAGCCCATTACTATACTCATTTACGCCTAAAATTCTACATCCTGATATATGCCTGATACTTATTTTAAATGCCCTCTCTCCTCTTATCCTCGCCTCTTCTTTTTCTTCCTCCTCCCATTTCTCCTCTTCCTTTTCTTTCTCTTCCTCCTTTCCCTTCCTAAGACAGCTTTTAGGACCCCATCCAATATTACTTTAAGAATTCTTAAAAATTGCATTTTATGTCCTAATAAAATATTTTTAATAGTACCATCAAGAATTATAGATGTTTCTCCCAATCTAGTATTAAAGTTTAACAGCATGTGTCTAGATGTGCCACAGAGCAGCACCAGCCAGACAGGCTCCACTATTTAACAATTCCCAGCCAGTGAGTGGGCTGTTCAGTCTCTGTGAGCCTCTGTATTCATCTTCCTGCCTGTACAAACCAGTGGTTACCTCTCACACCTTACCTGATGGTGGCAGCATGTCCACATACCTGGGCCCCCCATCTTCCTTTCCACCTCTTGTTTGTGCTAAGTGAGTGACTGATTCGCTATCACCACTTTGTTTCTGTTGGCTTTGGCAGGGTGCATCAGAAGAACCCACACATATTTCCTTAGGATCATTAATTTCTGTAAGATAGCAGATCTGGTTTATGGAGTTCAAGAAATGTACACTATCAAATCCTCCAAACTTAAACTTGATTGATAACTGCATGCTTCCAAGTATAGAACACCAGAAATCTTTAAACATGTAAGTTTTTAAAACATTGGCAAAGACTACATAAATTTTACTTCTTGGTCGATCATCTAGAAAAACTGTAAATATGCACATGGAAATGTATGCAAAAATAATTTGTTTTTCCATTATTTGTAACAGCCCAAAACTCTTAACAAAGCTAATGTGTATCCAGATAGAGTTCTATAAAATAATGAATTACTCTTACAACTTTGGAAAGAATGTACTAACAGCTACATCAATCAATAGGATTATTCTCAGAATAATACAGGGAGTATAAAATATATGTTTTCCTAAAAGGATTCCATTGTAATAAAAAACATGCAAGCCAATGTTATGTATTGTTTAAAAATACATGTATGGAAAAGTGATTGAAGACCTCTAATGAAATTTTGGAAAAGGAAGGAAGAGAACAGGAATGGAAGGAAGAAATATCAACTTTATTTGAAATGTTTTATTTCCTTAACTAAAAGAAGACTGTAGAGAAATATGACAAAATTTTGTTTGCAGTTCTTGGTGACAATACATGGGTACTGTAGCTGTTACAATTTTTTTTTTTTTTTGAGACAGGGTCTCGCTTTGTAGTTCAGGCTGGCTCTGAGCTCACTATGTAGCCCAGGCATGCGTGGAACTCAGCAATCCTCCTGCCCCTGCCTCCCAAATGCTGGGATTATAGGTGTGAGCCACCACGCCCAGCACTGTGGTATGTGGTATTGATGGCTGGTAGGTGTGAGTCTCCACGCCCAGCATTGTATGTGGTTTCCGGGGATCGAACTCAGGACCTTGCACTTGCGAGGCAGGCGCTGGAACCTCTGAGCTAACCCTCCGGCCCTGTTACAATGTTTTTTGTCCTTTTGTATTTGAAAATATCTCTTGGCCAGGTATGGTGGGTGTACTGATAATTCCAGCATGCTGGGATGTTGAAACAGGAGAATTACAAAATTGAGCCCAACTTGGCAACACCCTGTTTCAAAATTTACAAAATCAAAACAGGGTTGGGGATATAGCTGAGTGGAAAGCTCTGGATTCAGTTTCCAGTTATTGCATGTGTATACACATGCACACATGCCAGGCACAGTGGTGCATACCTCCAATCCCAGTGTCCAGGAAGCTGAGATGGGAGGATGATCACCAACATTTGAAGCCAGTCTGGGTTATGCTGTACAGCAGGATCCTGTCTCAAAAACAAAAACAAAAAGAACAACAAAAAAAGAAAGAAAAGAATAGGAAAATCTTAAAGCAAATACATGAAGAGAAACAAAGATCATGAAATATTGGGAATACCTTGGGTAAAAATAAAATGAGCACATTCAAGTGCACTAAAGTTTTTTAAAAAGATCAATCAAAACTGGACAACTCAATTTCATGTAATTTTCAAGGCTGTTGGCTACTGTGTGCATTTTGTTTATTTAATAAGACTAAGCACTCAGTGAGGACAGTCTGATGTCCTTTGCTTTCCCATTGGACACACTGCCCAGCCACAAGAGGAATTAGATAAATATTTGTGGAATAAATAATGAGTACTCAATATAATTGATAGATTATATTAATAAGAATGGTTGTCACTTATTAGTGGGTTAGTACATGCCAGAACCTTCATTGTAATTATCTTTGAATATCATTGTATAATTATTCCTGCTTACAGATGAGGAGGCTTGGGCTCACAGATGTTAAGCTCTAAGCCAATGCCATAAGACTGGGGAGAGGGACAGCTACATTCTCAACCAAACCCAAGTGACTTTGAAGTCTATGACTTTCCACTGACTAATATCAATTCCTTAGACTTCCTCATATAGTTTTCCCAGCAGAGTCTGAGCAACAGCTGCTCCGAGATGTACTTGTTAAGTGGGTTCAAACACAAATTTGGTCACTAAAAGGTTTTGTATAGGCCCAAACCTAGTGAGAGCAAAGGTTGAAGCTTTTCTTGGGAACTTTGGTTAGGAGTCACACACTAGCCTCAGTACGACCAACATGTCAGTCTCTCTAATCTGTCAAGCGCTGGACTAGACACTTTGAATTCTAGTCTGTCACAAAGGCCTGTCCTGATGTCTGTCTGTCTGGAGTCTATAGGGGGAGAAAACCTTTGCTCTCACACGGCTATAACAATAAAGGGCTACATTCAAAACAAAAGTTGGGAGAGAGGAGAATGTGTGTTGAAAAGGGTTTGGGCTCCACAGTCTGGCTGCCCAAATCTGAGGGTCTGTTCTGTAACTGTCTAGCGAGGGTCAATCAGTTCTAGATCAAGCTTAAAGCACCTCTTAAGTCTCGGCTTCCTCATCTGTATAAAATGGGGAGAGAATGAAGCAAATGCTTAGCAAATCTCCTTTAAAACTTGTTGGTTGCTATTATTATTATGGCTCCTATTGGCTGTGAAGACCCATCGACCCCCTTTGTGTTCCCCAGCAGTGTCAGCACCTTCCTTGCTGGCCCTTTGGTCCACGTTCCCATGATCACTTGCAGACTTCTCTACACCGGGCTCCTGTGCGCAGTCCAGCTCTTCTACACCCTCCGCCGCGGGCTCCAAGGCCCCAGGGTGCATGCTCATTTCTCTAGCACCGAAAGCCTGGAAAGCCTCGTAGGAGTCGCTCTCCAGCACCATCAAGAGCTTCTCAGGCAATAAAACGCTTGCTGGGTCGTCGTGGCAACCGTTGCGCATGCGCACTCGCATAGCTGCTTGCGCCAGGGACGACGGGGGCGGGCCTTGGAGGCACTCCGCCCCCAGCGCGTGCGTGGTCACGTGAGGACAGGCTGGTGGATCGGCTGCAACGGAGACGGGCGGCGGCTGCGCGGGTCTTGTGGGGCGGGTTCCGGAGGCTGCGTCGCTGCAGGTACTGCGCCCTGTGCCCCTGCCCTCCTGTCCACCCGCAGTCGGGGCGCCACCTCGCGCCTCTGAACCCCACCGCTGCGCCCTGCTCGTCCCCTCCCTCTGCGCCCCAGCCACGCCCCCACGGGACCGTGGCACCAAGTACCCCAGAGCCCCGGACTCTTGGTTCCGTCTTGCTTTTGGGCCCCTCCGACGAGGGACCCCCCCCCCCCATCCTGTACCCGCTTTGCGCGGCGCCCCGGGCCTCACCCTGCGCTTTCTTTGGCCTGCAGACCCTCGCCCTGCTCCTCCCGGAGGCGCCAGAACCGCCCTCTTTGTGCCTCTTTATTCTCCTTTCCCAGGCTCTGGGTTTGGTAGGGTTCTAGTTTTTCTAAAATAGAATGAATTCAGCTTGCGTTTAGTGCTTTTAAAGAAGGGCTGCATAGGTCTTTGTGAGAAGGGTGGGTCCACCCAGGGTTTGCGGGGCCCCGCCAGGCCCTGGCTGGGAGGGATGGGGTAACGAACCCGGCTGTCACTAGGCCTGAGGACGCCTCGCCGAGACACACCCCACCGCACACTGCAGCCTTGGGGGCTGACCGGAGGGTGTGTGCCCGTGACAGTGAGCGTCACAGCCTGGGCTCTGGACTAGGGTCAACCGTGGTCTGGATACTGGATGGCCTCATAGCCATGGGGTCCTGGGATGTTACTTTGCCTCCTTGAGGATGCCTCCCCATCTGTAAACGGGGGAGCGGGGAAGATTACAGCTCTACTTTATAAGTTTGAAGAGGGAATAAGTGAGACCATAGCAGTAAAGGACTTCGAGGCTTTTGCATACAGTTAGCTTCCTACAGATTATCTGCTAACATCACACACAATAATAGTGGCCAATTGCTGAGGTGTATGGAGTACTTACGAAGGTCGTTCTAAGTGCTTTGATGCATTACCTCATTTAATTTTCATCCTACTCTCAGGTGGGGGCTGTTATCCCGTTTTTACAGGTGTTTGTGGTGAGGGTGCATCACTCACGACCCCAGCTATTAAGTGGGGCCGGGTTCAGGCACTGTCCAGTCTGACTTTCGTACCTGTAGGGATAGTTCAGGGGCACAGAGTTCAATACATTGATGCCCCTTTCTTTGGGAGGTACATTTTTATTGAGATAAATTTCACAAGACAAAGTTTTCCATTTCAGTTAAACACAGCTAGCAGTTTTTAGTATAATCACCTTGCTGTGCAGCCGTTGCCACTAATTAATTCCAGACTATTTCCATCATTCCCCTCCCCCTGGAAGCTACAGCTCCATTAACAGCCCCTCCCTTCCTCTTCTCTTGCAACTGTAATCTGCTTTCTGTCTCCGTGGGTTTGCCTATTATGGACATTTCATACAGGTGGAATCATATGCTCTGTGGCCTTTTGCATCTAACTGTCCTTTAGCATCATGTTTTCAAGGTCCATCCATGTTGTAGGTTTCAGTACTTAATTCCTTTTCATGGCTGAATACTAGTCCATCACATATGCTGTGTGTTATTTGCCATTCATCTGTTGATGGCTATTTTGGATGTTTTACTTTGTTGAAAAGGCTGCTCTGAATGTGGTTATACAGGTTTTAACGTGAGCAGTAGTTTTCAGTTGTCTTAGGTATATGCCTAGGAATGGAGTGCTATAACTGCACAGATAGAGACATGAAACTTAAGTATTGGATACAAATCCTAGTTTCCACTTGCCATATTGCTGCTTTTTCCACTGAAATCTCACTGTTAGTGTAAATGAATTTCAAAGCTGGCAACCGAAGGAATTGAAAACAACCATGATATACTTGTAATAACCTTGTAAAAGTGCTGATTCAAAGTTCAAGATGCTGCTTAAGGTTTTTCTCAAGAGTGAAATTTGAGCTTTGAACACAAGGCAATATTTGATTTTGTTTATTAAATACTTTGTTCAGAGCAGCATGCTAGGTGCTTTGGAGTAATATTAAAGATGCATAAGAGGCCAGGGATTTGGCACAGTAGCACCATGCCTGCCTTGCAAGCACAAGGTCCTGAGTTTAATCCCTGGTTAAAAAAAAAAAAAAGTGTAAGATTACAGGAAGACTCCATTACAAAGTTCCAGGATAGTTAGAGACTTCAACTTAAAAAGCAAAACTATACAACTTCTAGAAAATAACATGGGAAAATTTCTTCACTACCGAAGGCTAAGGAGTGATTTCTGAAATAAAACATAATGAGCACACATATCATAAAGGAGAAAAACTGATATATTTAGCTGCAAGAAAATTAAGATTATTGATTTGTTGCTTGCCCTAGAAAAGATGCAAAGAAGATACAGAGGACTTACATCTTGAATACGTGAAACGGTCTCATAATTCTCAGCTTGGCCTTTGAAGGGTGGCCAAAGGCCCCCTTCTGTCCTTGCTGGGTGACCCCTCTCTGCCCACCCAGTAGGTCTGCACTATATGTTGTGTCCTCTGAACCCTGCTTTCTCTCCCACATTACTGCCCTGCTCTGTTGTTTCGCCCTGCTCCCGCCTTCCTCATTGCCCATCTCAGGCTCCCCACACATCTACTAAGTTCTCCGCCACGGGAGGACCCTGTTTGCATTGTATGAGGACCAGGGCGTGGCTGTCTCTGGGGAGCATTATTTGGCTGCGCAGCCTACTTGCATTTGGTGGTATTCAGACTATCCTCCCTCATACACACTTTATTTTCTTTAAAAACATTTGACCATTAGGAGTGGTGTCTTCCTCAAGACACCTATAGTCCCAGCTGCATGGGAGCCTGAGGTGGGAGAACTGCAAGTTCAAAGGCAGCCTGGGGAATTTCATGACTCCATGTCTGTTGCTCAGAAATAGAGGGCTTGCCCTGCATGTGAAGGCTCCCAGGTTTAACCCTCAGAAGATAACCAACCAAACAAGGTGGAAAATCTCTTGACCAGGCTGTTCTGGGTTCTACTGCATTCCAGGTCTTGTTCGTGGAGTAGCTTGGTGATGTCTGTGTTTCCCCCAAGACTTTTCTTCTAGAACTCTTGACCCCCAAAGGTTTTCCTACTTGGTTTGTTGTCCCTGGTACTGATCAGTCGAGGCTGTCACACTGTGACCAGGGTATTGTCCCTGTTGCAGCAACGTGCTTCAGAGAGACTTTGCTCTTTGAAGTTTTAACCATAATTCCCCAGGATGCGTGAGTACCATGTTTCCTTTTCATTGCCCCCCCCCACACACACACACACACACACTAGGAGATGAACCTAGGCCTTCCCTGTCATGTCTCCCGGCCTTTTTTTTTTTTTGAGACAGTGTTGCCACATTGCTATTTAGCCAGGCTGGGCTCAAACTTCTGACCATCCTATCTCAGCTTCCAGGTGCATGCCACCATGCTTGGCTCCTTTAGGGATTTTGATAAATCTAGCCCTGATGAATATTGTCTGGTAGAAGTAGAAAATGCCTTAAAGCTGTAGAACTATTCTTTTCCTACTTGGGGCACAGTTTTATTTTGTTTAGTTTACAGATATTTTTTTCCAGAGAGACAAGGAAACAAATCTATTTAAAAGTCTGCAATTTATTTTTTGTTTTTCCCCTTTTACTTCAGTGTGACTGTCAAAATTGCATCTATTTAAGGTGCACAACACAGCATGACGTGTGTGTACATTGGTGAGTGATCTCTAAAGTGAAGTTAAAGTATCTAGTTACTATCTGCTTGTGCCTACAACACTCAATCTACCCTCCCAGTATGTTCCAGGTGGACAGTGTAGTGTAACTAGTCATCTTGCTTTACATTAGATCTTCAGAATTTATAACCAACAGTTTGTATCCTTTCACCAGATCCTCCCAGTTTCCTATACCTCTAGCCACCCACCACCACCACCCAGCTACTCTTTAAGAAAACAAAGTTTTATAACCTTCAAGTAGATTCTACAGGGTTTTGCTGTGCACTGGTACATTGAGTTTCTCTAATTTATTGTCTTGGTCCATGAGCTCCTATAAGAATACCATAAACAGGGGCCGGAGATTTAGCTCAGTGGTTCTGGCGCCTGCCTCGCAAGTGCAAGGTCCTGAGTTTAATCCCGTAACCACATACAATGCTGGGCATGGTGACTCATGCCCACCACCAATCAATACCACATACCACAGTGCTGGGCCTGGTGGCTCACGCCTGTAATCTCAGCGCTCCGGAGGCAGAGACAGGAGGATTGCTGAGTTTGAGGTTTGCCTGGGCTACAGAGTGAGCTCAGGGCCAGCCTGGACTACAGAGTGAGACCCTGTCTCAAAAAAAAAAAAAAAATGAATACCATAAACAGGACAGGCTATAAACAGCATTTTTACTTCTCATTGTTGAAGAGATTCAGGAAGAGGGTGCTGGCAGGTCTGGTGTCTGGTGAGAGCCTGTTTTCCTAGATGGTGCCTTCTGGGCTTGTCCTCACATAGGACAAAGCCCTTGGCACCTAGTCACCTCCTCCACTAGTATGTGAACTTTGGGAGGGGGACATGAGCATCAAGACCTCATTGTACACTGACACCTTTCATCAGTTCACAGAAAAATTAGTACAACTTGGTAGCTGTCCATACTTTGATAGGTTTCTCACTTAACGGTGTGTTAAATGGCTTTAAAACTTTCAGTGAAAGGCTGTGAACTGTTGGAAGTTAATGGCTTTGGGGAAAGTCCACATTTCTTCTTTCGTTAGACATTATTTTCCACCCTGTGCATGAGGGCAGGGAGAGGATTGGGAGATATTTTCCTGTTACTTCCCATTCAAGGTCCTGGGGGTTTGACTACATGTGTGGGGAGGGGAGAGGGCTGCAGAGCCCTGAGTTCTAGGTGCAGCCCCAGCCCACCTACAGCAGTACAGGATGTTCCCCTCTTGTCTCTGTGCTGCCAGTCACCTTTGGGAACCAGCCCAGTGGAGCCCTCCTTTGTGCCTGCGACCCAGTCTCTGCATATACCGCACTGTGCACACTGGGCTTTCATCACACTGTGGGCAGGTCTTGGTGCATTGCTGTCTCTCGAGGCCAGGGCTTGACAACCTCCCCCTTTCTGTCTGGCAGGCGCGAAGTGTTCTTCAGGGCCCCTTCCCTCCAGCACAGTCTGCTGCCCTGCACAGCTCTTGCTCAGCTATCTTCCTGAGTTCTGTGTACCAGCAGCATCGAATCCTGGCTGCTTCATCATGCTGCTCTGTCTCTGACGCTTAGTTGTCTTCTGTGCTGTTCAAGGGGTTTAGTTTGCCCCATGGACTTCTCCATTGTGTAAGGTCCTCTACAGACCAGTACTGTGATCCTTTTGGTTATGTTGTTCTGAGTTCAGAAGTGGGTTGGTGTTGACTCATTAGCTTCCTGGGTCTTTGGGTTTTTTCCAAGCCTGTGGACTGGACCTGGGGTACATCAGCCCTCCTGACCCTATAACTTATGATGGTACAGGTTTAGAGTATTGTACACAGTGGAGATTCATGTTGGCATTTTGTGGTAGTAACAAGTGTGAAAGCTCCCCAGGGAGATCTGAGAAGCTGGCCAAGGTGGGCTCGAGGCCCCTGGCCAACCAGGTAGGTGCACCTGTTATCGGAGGCCTGAGCAGGAGATTCCCTGGTGGATTTTTCATGCAGTTTTTCTTTCTGTAAAAAAGTCTGTGGGATTTGTAAGTAGTCTAGTCCCAAGCTGGGGACCACGATGTCTGCTGGCATGTGGAGACAGGGCAGGAAAAAGCTCAGCCAGAGAACTGTAGCCAGAGCTTCAGTCATGCCAAGTCACTCAGCAAATGGTTTGAGCTTCTTGGAACTGGGGGTTGTGGAGGGAGTGGGCCTGGCCTTGGGCCTGGAGGAGGTCAGCCCGCTGCAGGTGGCACTGACAGAGCTGTGTAGTGGGGTGGCAAGGGCCACTGTCACACAGGTGGTTCTGCTCCCCTTTCACAGCACAGGCCTGCCCCAAAAATCACAGTGCCCTTTCTCCCTGCCAGCCTTCCCAGGGGATCAGATACGTGTGTTACCTGAGACTGGGTGGGCCAGGAATCTGCCAGGAATGTGGAACAGGTGCCAAGGTCACTGCGGTCTGAAGGTTCAGGTGGATTGAGGGAGGTGGCCCTGGCAAAACCCCAGGCAGACAGGGAGAGAGCTGGCACCAGGTGCTGTGGGTGGCTCTGAATGTGCCCTTCCTTGGTGCTGGCTGGCCGCCCTGGCTCTGTTTCCCTGAAGGACCCTGCTCTCCTCACAGATCGGCATCTTTCTCCAAGCAATTTGGATGGGTTTATGTCCCATTGGATGAGATAGTCCTACGAAAATAAAGTGCAAGGCAGGGAAAGTGCTGGTCTGCTGAGCCTTGAAGGCTGAGTGGATTGTCCCTGGGTTGCTCACACTTCTGGATTCTGAGATGAGGGCATGGTGTGCTTCATCAATACTTTACCACCTACTTATGGCCTGAGAATGTGTTTTCTTAATTTTGCAAAACTTTGATTAAGGTATTTCTAGCTGACCTGGAAGAGAAAAGGAAAAGAATCAGTGGATCTTGGTTTTTGTTCACAGTTTGAGCTTCAGAGGACAAAGCTGCAAATTGCTAAAGGCCAGAGCTGGCAGAGGGAAGGTAAGACCAAAACCAAGAAGGGGGACCCAGAGCAGAGGACCCCTTGCGGCCAGGGACTTTGCCCGCGAGATTCATTTTATGGATGTCCAAATTCTTGAAAACGTTAGATCCATAAGACAGAGGCTCTCTTTACAGCCTCAGTGCGAGAACCAGGGAGGCCCAAAGCTTCCACTTTTTGGAGCCTTAATACAAGCACTGCTTGGAAAACAGCCCACAGATCTTGATAGGTAGTGTTTGTCTTTTATTGAAAACATTCTGTAGCATCCTAGATAAATGTCCACTTGTCTTTAGAGCAGCAAATATATTGTTATAAATGTCTAGGTATTTTTCAGTCATAGGTTTATTTCTGGTTTTGTTACATTTTGTTTTGAGGAGTCTTAGTACACATAGGGAATTGCATGGTGTAGTGTTTAGTGAAGACTGAAGGTGCATGAAAGGTTGAAAAAGATTATGTCAGGAGCTCAGTTTAGCATGACTTAGATGACTCAGCATCTCAACATTCTTTTTGTAGTACTGGGGATCGAACTTGGGACCTTGTGCTTGCAAGGCAGGCGTGATGCCACTGTGCTAAATTCCCAGCCTGCACATCTCAACTTTTAATGTTCTTCCTTTCAAGAAATCACTGTCTTAGTCATTTTGAGTGCGGGTACTGTAATGTGACTTGAGGCACTGCAGCCAGTGTGAGTACTGTGATGCAGCACCTGGTCACTGTCCTCTCCAGCCAAGGGCAGCATGGCAGGGACGCAGTGCCCCAGGACAGCAGAACAAGAAATAAGGGGCTGTGAGAATCCTCTCTCCTGTCTGTATCAGGAAGCTTAAAGAGGTATTCTTGCACAGCATAGAAGGAGAGACGTTTTTGAGGCAGACAATCCTAACTATGAGTGTTGGAAACAATAAGGGGCATAGTTGACTGGTCAGAAAAAGAAAGATATCTTTTATGCTGACTTTTCTGTTGTAGTTACTTTCCTCATTGCTGGGACCCAGTACAATTTAGAGGAGTAAGTTGGGTCATGTTACAGTCCCTGGTCATCTAGCTCCAAGGCAAGCAGGCAAGGCAGGGGCCAGAGTGATGGAGAGAGCTGCTCAAGGAATGGTGGGTGGAGAGTGGAGACTGGAGTGAGGACCCTGGCAAAGGCTAAAGCTTCCAGACCAGTGACTCACCTCCTGGTAGTGGCCCACCAGCACCTGCATAATCTAGTCACCTTCCAAAAGCATGTGAGGCTGTTGGGGGACATCTAAAGAGAAATGGTAATCCCAAGGAGTCTCAGCTAGTCTGATCCATAAGGAAAAATTACCCTAGAGGGGTGTGCATTTTAGTTGCTCTCAGTAAGTATTTGGTTTGTGTTTACTGACGTTTATACTGTTTCTTCTTCCTGGCCTACTTTGGCATTTTTAATTGAAGTGGGTGAGTTTCTCTGAACAGAGCCCCAGTGTACAGCATTTTATCTGTAGGAAATAAAGTGGCTCTATTTTTTTTTTTTTTTGAGACAGGGTCTCGCTTTGTAGTTCAGGCTGGCTCTGAGCTCACTATGTAGCCCAGGCAAGCCTCGAACTCAACAATCCTCCTGCCTCTGCCTCTTGAGTGCTGGGATTACCAGGTGTGAGCCACCACGCCCGGCGCGTGGCTCTATTTTTTATTTGAGACTTTTTAAAAATTTAATGTCAGATCAGCTTAATTAATAGTGTGGAGCAATGTGAAACTTACTGTTGGAAAGGTTGTGTTCTTACCTGGGGGATTTAGGAGTCCTACTGCCTGTTCACTTGCTGAGTTTTCTGTCGGATTCCTTTGGTTCCTGTGTAATTTGGGCTGCATATTCATATTTTTTCAGCAGTATATATGAATTTATGGTGTCATTGTATGGTCACTAGTTTCCTTTTGGTGAGTTCACTTTTCACTCTGCAAGACTTGGTAGAGATAAATGATTTTGCAGAGAAGTGGGAATGAATTTACCCATTCTTCCTTAGGCTTATGCCAAGTTTTGCTTCTCTTGTTGAGTACTTTCTTAGTTTCAGGTCTTATTTTTATTTTTTTATTCTTGTTTTATTTTATTTACTTTCTCTTTGAAAATTAGCATCTTTCACAATAACAGAATGTTGTCACTGTTGGGCATTGCCTGCCGTGTGGACGCTGACCAGCGGTCTGTTGGACATGTCTTCACTCAAACCTAAGGAGGCAGGCAGAGAAAAAGGTGTCCAAATCAAGTTAGTAAGATGCTGTTGGGTAGGAAATGGCTTTTTTCAAGTTTAAGAAATACTCCCTTTTTGAAATACACATTTAAATTTTATGTTAAAGTTTCTGAAAGTTTAGTTTTGTCCCAAGGGGATTATAAGTTGCTGGAGGTCCAGGGAACTACCTCTGCTTCTTCTGCCTGTCTCTGGTGGTAGCAGGTCCTCCCACTGATTGTAAGTAAAGCAGAGCAATAGTTGTATCTCCTGGCAGGCATGTGAATTAAAAGGTATGCTTCTTTATACTCCAGAGTAGGAACTTTTTCAAGGCAAGGAGCATGTCATGTTTGTCTCTGTATCCAAAGCATGTAATAGAGTGTTGTAGTTTTAGGAAATATCTGATAACTTTTGATAGTTACATTGATTAATCTCCTTGGAAGAAAAGAACTTTATAAACCACAGGTGATAAATGATGAGATCATAAATTGGCTGTGTCCACAGCCACACGCTTTGGGGGAGTTTGTGTTTTGATGCAGAACTGTCAAGATCTGAGGTCCCCAGGAAATGCCTGTTAAGGACAAAACATCTTTCTCTTCTTCTTCCTGCAGGTTGCCATGGCTGCTGTTGATAGCTTCTACCTCTTGTACAGGGAAATCGCTAGGTCTTGCAATTGCTATATGGAAGCTCTGGCTTTGGTTGGAGCCTGGTACACAGCCAGAAAAAGCATTACTGTCGTCTGTGACTTTTACAGCCTGATCAGACTGCATTTTATCCCTCGCTTGGGGAGCAGAGCAGACTTGATCAAACAGTATGGAAGATGGGCCATCGTCAGTGGTAATGCAGTTTACATTCACATGTTCTTTTCTATTTAGGTTATATTTTAAGTTGATGCATTAACCAAGGGGCTATTGAATTGAATGTCTTTTATGGGAATATGATGATGAAAGAAATCTTATGATTCTTGTTATGATTATGTTCACCTGTTCTCACTAGTCTCATCATAGGAAGAACTTGCCTTGAAATTTGTTTTTCTTATTCTTCTTTCTCCTAATCCCAGGCCTGCTCTACCCCAACCTCCACACCTCTCACTTTTCCTTTCCTTTCCTTTCCTTTTTTTTTTGGACACAGGATCTCACTTTGTAGCTCAGGCTGGCCCTGAGCCTAGGCTAGCCTCAAACTCACAGCAGTCCTCCTACCTCTGCCCCCAAGTGCTGGGATTACAGGCATGAGCTACCACGCCAAGCATTGTCGTGTGTGATGTTGATTGCTGGGATTATGGGTTTGAGTCGCCATACCTGGTACTGTGGTATGTGGTTACCAGGGATCGAATTTGGGATCTTGTGCTTGCCAGGGAGATGCCAGAACCACTGAGCTAAATCTCCAGCCCTCCTTTCCCTCTTTTTTTTTTTTTTTATTGAGACAAGGTCTCACTTTGTAGTTCAGGCTGGCCCTGAGCTCACTAGCCTTGGCAAGCCTTGAACTCAGCAATCCTCCTGTCTCTGCTTCCCAAGTGCTGGGATTACAGGTGTGAGCTACCATGCCTGGCACTGTGGTGTGTGGTATTGATTGCTGGTGGGCGTGAGTCACCACACCCAGCATTGTATGTGGTTACTGAACTCAGGACCTTGTGCTTGTGAGGCAGGTGCCAGAACCACTGAGCTAAATCTCCGGCCTTCTCCTTTCCCTTTTTAAAAAATGTTATTTTTCTGGCCAGGTGTGGTGGCTCACGCCTGTAATCCCAGCACTCAGGAGGCAGAGACAGGAGGATTGCTGAGTTCGAAGCTTGCCTGGGCTACATAGTGAGCTCAGAGCCAGCCCGAACTACAAAGTGAGACCCTGTCTCAAAAAGTTATTTTCTGGTGGTACTGAATATTGAATGCAGAACTTTGGCAGTAAGGTACATTCCTGGCCATTTTTATTTTTTATTTTGAGACAAGATCTCATCAAGACCATCAATTGCCCAGGCCGAGCTTGAACTTGAGATCTTCCTATCTCAGCCTCTTAACCTTTTCTTTTCACTGTTTTGAAATTGTCCACAGAAACTATCCCCACTTTCAGAATTGTTTCTCTTATTTGGAATTTCACTTTAATTTATTGTTGTGTCCCAGAAGGACACTTCCTGGCACGTATGCCAGCCAAATAGAAATTTAGAAACAAATCCTACTGTGTCTCACCTGCTTGATGATTATAAAATGACTCTTTGTCTCTTAGATGTCTGGGAGAGGCTTCCGTGTCCAGTCCTCATGTTACCACTTGAGCATTGTCTGTGTTGATAGTCCCAGAACTCTTTCCTCCTAGTGTCATGGTTCTCTGGTTAGACCCGAAGGGTAGTTCAGGTTCATTTTAAAGAATACCATTTTAAAAAACCATTCATGTTTCCTGCTTGCATTGTAGGTGCGACTGATGGGATTGGAAAAGCCTACGCAGAAGAGTTAGCAAGTCGAGGTCTCAATATTATTCTGATTAGCCGGAATGAAGAAAAGTTACAGAATGTTGCTAAAGACATATCCGACACCTACAGAGTAGAAACCCATGTGATAGTGGCAGACTTCAGCAGAGGCCGTGAGATCTACAACCTGATTCAAGAAGCTTTGAAAGACAAAGACATTGGCATCTTGGTGAATAATGTGGGCGTGTCTTATCCCTACCCCCAGTATTTCACTCAGGTCTCCGAGGACAAGCTCTGGGACATCATAAACGTGAACATTGCCGCTGCTAGTGCGATGGTCCACATAGTGTTACCAGGGATGGTGGAGAGAAAGAAAGGTGCCATCGTCACAATCTCTTCTGGCTCCTGTTGCAAACCCACTCCCCAGCTGGCTGCATTCTCTGCTTCTAAGGTCAGCCTTTATTGGTGTTGAATAGTGGAATCCTCATGCGCTAGAGTATTTATTATGATTGTTAGATCCAATTTGTTGTCAGCAATTTACATTTACTTGCATTGTATTTTTTCCTGAAATGATGACAGGCAAGTTTGTTTTACTCCTCACTTTTTCTTCAGGTTCTGAATTAAAAGTCTCCTTTCCTCTGCTTTCACAGGCTTACCTAGACCACTTCAGCAGAGCACTGCAGTATGAATATGCTTCTAAAGGAATCTTTGTACAGAGTCTAATCCCATTCTACATTGCTACCAACACGACTGCCCCTCGAAGCTTTCTGCACAGATGCTCATGGTTGGTGCCTTCGCCAAAAGTGTATGCGCATCACGCTGTTTCTACCCTCGGAATTTCCAAAAGGACCACAGGGTACTGGTCCCACTCTATTCAGGTAGTAGCACTTTTTCAGTTCTTGGGGTCAGGTTAATGAGTTCTAAGGCTTTCTGAGTGGCGCAGAAGAGTCTGATTGAAGCCTCATACAGAAACAGAACTGTGAACTCTGCTTCTTAAAGCTTCATGCTCTTATTGATTTCTGTTAAGATTCTAAATTCTATTCTATTGTATTAAAATTTTCAGAAGTTGGGCCGGAGGGTTAGCTCAGTGGTTCCGCGCCTGCCTTGCAAGCGCAAGGTCCTGAGTTCGATCCCCGCTAACCACATATAATGCTGGGCGTGGAGACACACCCACCAACAATCAACACCGCATACCACAATGCCCAACGTGGTGGCTCACACCTATCATCCCAGCACTCGGGAGGCAGAGACAAGAGGATTGCTGAGTTTGCGGCGGCTTGCCTGGGCACCATAGTGAGCTCAGGGCCAGCCTGAACTACAAAGCGAGACCCTGTCTCAAAAAGCAAAAAAAAAAAAAATTTTCAGAAGTTCAGTCTATATGACACCTGAAAGATAAAGTACATTGCTTCAGTGTAAGTAGATAGTAGGAATATAAAAATACTAGAAATTTATGTGAGTTTCAAAGTAAAAATGCTTTCAAAGTAAGATTTGAACAGCTAACTCATAGTGGAGTTTGATCCATCTTCCCCTCCAATACAACCATAAAGTAGATCAGACATGTCAGAATATACTTGGATGCATTTGCTCAAGAAGCATAGGCTTTAAAAAATTTTTTTTCAGATATGACAAAGATATGGGTCTTTTAAGAGTATTTTAATTTTGTTAAGCATTTAAAATTGTGATTTCTGAGTATTAGGAAGAGAATGCAATGATTTATATTAATTTGAAATAATAAATTTTTTATTTTAAAAACAGATATGCCCTATTTAGATATTTTTCTTTAATATTTGAGTTTTTAAAATTATCAAACAAATATTTTGAGACTAGTATTACAGAATAAACATACAAGGAAGTCAAAACTTAATCAAAAGATTTGGCTAAGGATTTTCTTTAATAAGCAGTTTATTTAAGCTGATTGTTTTCAGATCCTTAATTGCTGAGAAAAGCAGAAAACCTAAGGAGTTTTAGAAGCCACTGACCATAAAGTCCTCTTAGAAATGAAAACAGAGTTGAGGATAAGTTTAGATGATATAGATATTTTCACTATGTTTATAAAGCACCAACATTTTAATCACTGTTAAATTTTGTTCTCGTTTCTTAAGTACATGCTTTTCTGTCAAGAAATTCTGTGAAGCTAATATAATTTCTAGAGCAACTTTCTGTGCAGAGCTGTTAAACTTGCTGTTTTGTTTGAATGGTTTTTTGAGACATGATCTCAATATGCAGTTCAGGCTGGCCTTGAGCTCTTTGTAGTCTAGGCAGGCCTCTAACTCAACAGTGATCCTACTGCTTCAGCCTCCCGAGTGCTGGGATCACAGACATGTCCCAGCAAATCTGGTGGAACTTTTGATTTTTAAATTTCATTTTTACTTTATTCAAATTGTTACTCAGATACTATTTTTTTTTTTTTAGTTTTATACCAAAGATTAGGTGCAGTCATTGTTTCATGGAGACATAATTCTTCGGTAACCTTTTCTTCTCTGACTTACATTTTATAGTTTTTGTTTCTTGTGAATGCAATTTACCCGGGGCACAAAGATCTAAACTTATCACGACTTCAGTCCTCTGTCTTTAGTGTATGAAAAAGAAATTGGGTATGCCAGACAAATGGAATGAAGTTTTACTTGGTGCTGTTTTTTCAAGTTTGTTTTCTACACAGTGAATGAAATAATACTATGCTGAATTTAGTTACGTGAGGAGAGGAGGTTGTCAACAGTAAATGTAGGGCTAGGGATTTAGGTAGTGGCATTGTGCCTGCCTGGCAAGTGCAAGTCGTGAGTTCAATCTCTGGTCCTGGAAAACAAAACAGTAAATGTGTGTGTTCAGCTTGTTGGAAATCTGTATTAGCAATTCCAACTAGATCCACATTCCCTTTCTCAGCTGGAGAGACTGTAGATACCACCTTCGAGGGACTATGAAGGGTTAAAGGAAAGATCTATGCTTCAGAAAATCAGTGGGGCCATGGCAGTTAGGTAGCCCTGGAAGAGGAAATGAGGGCCGGCATGAACTAGTCCAGGCTGGCTTTGAAAAATTCTAGGGAAGACTGAAATCAGGAGGTGGCAGCTGCACATGGGTGGACAGGTGACAGGTGTGTGTGTGTGAGAGACAGAGTTGTGCAGGTGAGGAGCATTTGGGAGATTGACAGTTATGGGGTGGGTGGCATCACTTGCCAGAGCATGTTGGCAGAGTGTTTGAGGCGAGACTCTGGATCTTCAGCATCTCAGGGAAAAGTGCTGCCGGAAGGAGGTGCAGCAGGGCTGGGTTAGGGGTGAGGGTGCAGGGAAGCTTGAGCTGGGAAGGGCATCAGCTCCTGAGACAACTAGGTTGAGGGCCTTCCCTTCTGTTTTGTTGTTTATGTAGTTCATGCTGGCCTGGAACTCACCGTGTTGCCAGGCTGGTCTTAAACTCTTGGTGACCCTCCTGTCTCATTCTCTAGTGCTGGGATTACAGACTACAGATGTACAGCACCACACCCAGTTTCTAGTTTATATTACTTAGGATCTAATCCATTCTTTCCATTCCCTTTTACTCCTTACATCTTTAAGCCCCACCATCTCAGTTTCTGGGGAAGGAATAACAGCTGCATCTTAATTGTGGTTATCCGGAGCTGAATGCTGAATGTGCACGTTAACTCCTGACTTCCTTTTCCTCTCAGTGCCACAGTCTTTTTGAACACTGTCGCCACAGGGACTGCCGCTGCACCTCAGGAGACAAGGTTGGGTGTTGCTGCAGAGGAGTGGTGTGTTCTTAAGCCTGGACAAACTGATTACAGAACAAACCTTCATCTGCAGCCCACCCTGTACATCCCCTCTTCCCTCCATTTTGTTGCTGTCTGCCTCAGTTTCTGTACACAGAACCTGGCATTCCTTCTTAGTAACCTTTGTTAGCTAAAGGATTGGGGAATCAGCCACCTTAAGAGCTGGCTCCTTCCAGTGGCTCCTCCACTGATCCTGGGCCAGCCAGAGACAGTGCACCATGAACCCTCCACTGCAAGTGCCTCTGGAACTGGGGAACACATCTTGATACTGTTTCCCAGATACAGAATGGTCAAGAATGGAGTGAAAAACAGATCATTTTGTTTTGTTTTTTGAAACAGGGTCTTGCTATGTAGCCTATGCTGGCGTTAAACTTGTGGTGATCCCTGTCTCAGCTTCCTGAGTGCTAGGATAACAGGCATGTGCCACTGCACCCAGCTGAAAAAGCAGGTTTTTTGATGCTGACCAGTTTCCCACTAGATAATCACTGAAAATACCCATATGGAATTTTGCATTGGAGGGGGTGCTGGTGATCTAATCAGTGTTAACTCTCTACGTATTTTTTCCCTCCTAAGGGACCGCTATAGGACTCTTTATCGTCCAGCATTTAGAATGCTTTGTCTTAGGGTACTGGCACTGAGGAGGATTTACCAGGCCTTTCCTCACTAGGCCCTTTAAGGAAGTCCTAGGGTATTGTCGTTCTCTGTGGCTGCCAGCCAGATAAAAGGCTTCCACTCCCAGATGACTGACTTGGAGCACCTCAGAGCTTATCAGAAACAGCTGTAGCTTTCCAACCAACATTGGGCAGTTAGTGATACAGGGCTGGTCCCCTGGGTCATTGGGCAGTTAGTGATATGGGGACTCATCCTTATTGGGTGTGGGGCCCTGGAGGTACAGAGGAAGTTGGATCCACCTGTGGAGAAGAGGGTTGGGTGACCTTCATTTCATACATAGTTCTGCTCAAGCTGGAGTGTAGACAGGCATTAGAACTCCTGTTCATTCTTGGACAGCTCCATCAGAGGAGCACAGGTTTCTCTGTCACAGCACCATTGGCACTCACGGTGGATTGTTACTTGACAAGGAACTGTTGTGCATTACAGGATATTGAGCAGTGTCCTCACCTCTCTTCTCAGGATGCAAATGGCACCTATCCCCAGTGTGACACCCAGAAATGTTTCCAGACAATGCCATCTGTCCCCAGATTGCAACCCTTGGAATGAGCAGCAGCAGAAGGACTCCCTCCTGGTTCCCTGAACTCTTTGTCTGGTCCCCAGACACAGTTCCATGGGCCTGGTGTTTCTCGGTTCTCTCATTTAATTTGCTCCAGTTTGCTCCTCAAGACCAAGTTTTCTCCTAGGACTCTAACCACATGCACATCTCTTTATTCCAACTGACTTTATTGCTGTAATGAATTTGCAGTTCTATACTGGTGACTGCACCACTCATGTCACAGTAAAGATGAAGTTATCTTCTTTTTTAATCTTATTTATTATTTTTATCTTTTTGAAGGTTTGTCCAGCCTCAAAACAGAAAGAGGGGTGTCCTCCTGGTATTGGTGCTGTGTCTGTTCCCTTTGGAATCTGGCTTGGTGTTTTATGCAAAAATAGATGCTCAATACAGAAGTGTCTGAAGGCTTTCCCCTTGTTGTACTTCATGTGGTTGGTAGATACTGGATTTAACCATGTGCTTATCTGTGCACCCATTTCTCCAATGGTGGTAGTGATGGATGCTAACCTTTGTTTTCTCTTTACAGTTTCTTTTTGCACAGTATATGCCTGAATGGCTCTGGGTGTGGGGCGCAAATATTCTCAACCGCTCATTACGAAAGGAAGCCTTATCCCACAAAGCATGAATCCGGATGGTCAGTGAAGTTTGCCAGCTCGTGGTAACCTGCAGTATTCTGACATTTGGAAAAGAACATTTTAATTTATCATATATGTTTTCTTCTGTGACCGATTATTTAGCATCCTATTTGGAAATTTGACATTGAGAGTGCCGTGGGAGAACCTCCAGTGCTCCACGGATGGCACAGAGCAAATGACTACTGAAGCATAAAGAACTGATGAAAGAAACCTAAATGTCAGTGCTTTGTACCTAAGTTGTTCAGAATTTGTGTAATTTATGTTGCCCTAGGAGCTGCATTCATCTAATACTTAGGATCTGATTTGTCAGCTCTTAAAATTTCAGATATTGTTTTGTGAGGGCGATGACCTATTTCCTTTGATAGGTGACTTATAATCCAGAGACTGCTGAGAAGTGTTACTTTATAACCAAGAGTGCAGTGCTGTTGGCACTAGTGGTAGTCTTTGTGTCCTGCTGCATAGCTCCTTATGTTGGTGGCAGGGTGTGTGTGCCTGTGTGTGTTGTGTGTATGTATGTGTATGCTGCTCTTTCCTGAGGTTTCCCAGGGAACTGTGTGTGATGAGTGTCTTAGGAACTCTGTGTGGTTGTTACTCCAACAGAGACTTCTTGTGAAGGTGACACAGAACCTTACGGGGTATTAACACTCTAGGCTGTTGTTCCTTCTCATACTGAACAAGCCCACCTGCTTTTGTGATGTAGGTTTGCTGTGTCTAGTACTGCTTCGAGGTGTCTTTTTTTTTTTTTTCAATTCTATGGAACATTCATCCCTGATTTGGATATGTCATCTTTTGATTTATAAGATAATATAGATAAGTAGTGATTTCTCACCCTATGATCCATTTTATAACTGAAATTTAGCCCTCTAGAGCTTGTTATATCTGGTTTTCATACAGTTTTCTATGTAATAGCCCATTTCAGTAGCTTTATGATCTATTTATGAAGAGTGGTTAAAATACTGACAAATGATGTGCGTGTATATCCATTGAAATAGTAAGTTAGAGGCTCATTTTTGGCTGTGCACTGAATTTACACATTATAGTGAACACTTATTGGTGTGAAGATGATTATGTACAAGCCCCCACTGTATGAGTTAGCATTGAAACCTACTATGAAATATCTTTAGTTCCGATCCTGTAAACCCAGTTATTTTGAAGGAACACATACCTAGCACTTTGAGAGCTTTAAGTTGGTGTAAGAATATGGCAGATTTAAATTTAAAATCAGGATTTAAAATTAGGAACTTAATATTGTGACAGTTATGCAGAAAGTAGGAAATAGGTTGAGGGCAAGACCAATAGTTTTCTTCTGAAGGAACTCCACTATTACCCTGAGCATGCTTTTATGTTAAGCACATAGTTCACCCATGATGACTTTGCCTGCAACATTTCTGTGACTTGCAGTCAGAAGATCAGGGTTGAGTTCCAAAGCTCTTTCACTCTTTAATCCTGTCTTCAGAATGTAACATGTGGAGAACTACATGCTCAGAGATGCTGTGTGACAGCAGTGGTTTTGCTGGAGGTAGCTTGGAATCCTGATTTTGTGCCATACTCATGTGAACTTTGATGGGTGTGTGTAATAATCAGCAGCAACTTTATGTTCACATATTGTCAGTTACTGGAAAGGTTGTGTGTTACTATGTAATTAGAACAAGTAAACATACGTTGTCAGTGACATTTTAAATCTTCCTTGGCAGGGTCTGGCTAAAATGCTGATTGGTGTTGGCGTGGCGCACAGGTGTCTGTAGCTTCAGGGAAAGAACAAGACCTGGAGTTTCCTTAAGTATGCTAGTTTTTATAAAGTCCTTTTACTCTAAAAGCTCCCTTGAGAGTTAATTAGACCATGATGGGTAGGGTTGCCTTTTTAAACAAATGTGGGAAATCTGAACACACAAAACTTAGGTCTGTGAATTGAAAACTGTAACAATAAAAGCCATTGCTGTTTCCTCTGGAAGAGGTTTTTCTGTGTTTACAAGCTGGAAAGAGCTTTTTCCTTTGGTAGAAAGGATGACCTTGTGAACACTGTGAACACTGTTACCTTGTGAACACTGTGGTTATGATTCATAAAAGCTGATGCTAGCATCGCACAGTGGCTTATAATCTCCACTACTTGGAACACCAAGGCAGTAGGATCAAAAGTCTGAGCCCAGCTGGGCAACTTGGTGAGACCCTGTAAATGAATAAACACACAAGAATCTTAAAAGACTAGGAATGCAGGCTGGGGATTTAGCTCGAGTGGTACTATACCTACTTTGGAAGCAAAAAGGCCTAGGTTTGATCCCTGTTACTACGAAAAAAAAAAAAATTGGGGATGCAGTTCAGTAGTAGAGCACTTGTGTAGCATGTACAAGGCTGTAGGTTCAGTCTCCAGTATGGGGTGCCCGTGATGTTTTCCTAGTGAAATTTGCATATTAGTGTGCCCGGCGAGCCTCTGAAGCACCTATCTGAGTAGGATGAAGATGAGTTTGGTCATTGAATTTGATAGTGTGGCAGGTGATAAGTGATTTGCCACAAGGTGTGTTCAACAAAATATGCCTGTAACCTAAGCTCTTGGGTGGCCAAGGTAGGAGAATCACCATGTTTGAGGCTAGTTGAGGCTACTTAGTGAGTTTAAGGCCAGCCTGAAATATATAGCAAGACCCTATCTAAGAAATGAGCAAACAGCCAGGTGTGGTGGCTCAGGCCTATAATTCCAGCACTCGGGAGGCAGAGGCAGGAGGATTGCTGAGTTTGAGGTTTGTCTGGGCTATGTAGGGAGCTCAGGGCTAACCTGAACTACAAAGTGAGACCCTTATCTCAAAAAAAAAATGAGCAAACAGTCTTTTTTTTTTCTATCTCAATTATGTAAAATCTTGTCACATTTGGGAACCAAAGGATTAGGTGTTATGTCCTCAGTATTGATATTCTGTGTCCTCCAAAACCAATGCTTGTCTGTCATGACTATCTCTTGATACTTTAGGCCCTGACTTAGGAACTTACAATGATTAGAAGAAAAAAGAACATATAATGATATACAATTTGTTGACTTCACAATGGTATGAAAGCTATATACATCAACACAAACTAAAGTTTGGAGTTTGATCTTTTCCCAGGTAAGTGATAGGCAGCTTGATCCTGGCTGCCAGTGCTGGGCAGCCACAGTGAACCCCGACTCTAGGTAGACATGTTGGTACAAGGTTACAATTCATAGACACTTTTCATGTCTGTCTGGGATGGGTTCTAGGTCCCAAATTTGTGGATATCCAAATCTGCAGATGCTGAAGTCCCTTATATAAAATGGCATAATATGTGCATACAACTTATGTATATCCTTCTGTATACTTTCAATTATATCCAGGTTACTTCTCATACTTAATCTTTAAATATTATGTAAACAGTTGTTATTGTTTAGGGAAGAATGACAAGGAAACAGAAGTCTATACATGTTCAGTATGGACACATTTTTCTCCAAGATTAGTTGAGTTGGTGAATATGGAATCCACCAATGCACTCACATACATAGTAGGCTTTATGTTAGGTAATTTTGCCCAACTGTTCGCTAATCCAGCCAAGTGTTCTGAGCAGTTTTAAGGTAGGTTGTAGGTGTGTGGCCAGGTACACAATGCTGATGAGCTTGGAAATATTTGATTCATTCTAGATGGAGAGAGTGGGCTCTTTTAGGCAGGAGGTCTCAAACAGTGCGCACTAAGTATAAGCGATGGGCCACACATCTGCCTCAAACATGCCCTTTCTGACTTGGTATCTTGAATCCCATGTAGGGTCTTTCTCTGCTCCCTACGATATTCACCATTGGTTGCTTGTTTCAAATCCTGTTTTAAAAACTTCCAGATGCTCAGTTAGGAGTTTGCCAACCCTGAGGCCCCAGTGAATAACTCTGTTTCGGTGTAGGAACTAGCAGCCAAAGTAAATCCACTGAAGTAGTGGCAGACCTCAGGCTCAATGCCTTTCTCTTGTGCAGCTCAGGAGAGACCTCCAGGGAACCATGAGCACAAAGTTGTCCTCAAAAGAGCCCTGAAATGTACTGGTTCTGGTGGGGAAGCTATGTGGGTAGGTATCTCCATGGGAAGATTGAGAGCAACTGTGGCAGTCTTCCCCTCAACATCTTAGCTTCTGTCAAGTTGAAGCTGCTGAGCCCAGAAAGCAGCTCCATACATAGGGCTGCTGGCCTTGCAGGTCCACTGGGACTTGCAACTTGAGAACTCTGGCTTTCCCCTGTTCAGCTGATGTCTGCACCAACTGTTATTCCATAAAATAACAACTTGAATAAAGATGAACTTTTCCATGGAATTGGAAATGCTTTGTTCTTCACATGAAGCATGGGTTTAAGAACTTGGATTGGTGGAAAAGTGGTAGACCAGGATCCCTTAGAGTTTAGCCCACTTTGCTTGTGTCCCAGAGACTTCTCCATCCTGTTCTGTAGTCTCCTCCAAAAACAGGCATTCTAAGGAACTGGCAGAATGATCCTCTTCCCTTTGGGGCTTCAGGGATGTTTGCAACTGAGTAGCCTACCCAGTTCCAGAGAAGCAGATGATGGTTAATGGCATAGTGACTACAGCTGTTAAAAGAACCCGGGTCAAGGGTTCAAGATTTGCAAATACAGGAAGTCAAGAATTCTTTGAAAGTTCCTAAAATCAAGCTCTGAGTCTGAAAAGATATGAAGAGTCCACTACCATTTATTAAACTATACATGGATCATGTATCTCATGTGATTCATTTAATCCTCCTCCTGTGAGACACTTACTAGTATCCCTGGAGTTTGGGTGAGAAAGCTGAGATATGAAGAGGTTAAACGTTGGGTTAGGGGCTGGGGGTTTAGCTCAAGTGGTACTGCACCAACCTTGGACGCACAAGGGCCTGAGTTTGATCCCCTGTACTGGAAAAAAAAAAAGTATATGCCACAGAGTATATGCCTGAGGTGGGATGCGGTGTTTGGAGATTGTTACCCACTGTTGAAATTAAATTACCATTGTGAGTGAAGTGTTATGATTTCTTGCCATATTAGTA
Source organism: Thryonomys swinderianus (assembly GCA_004025085.1). Classification (NCBI taxonomy): domain Eukaryota; kingdom Metazoa; phylum Chordata; class Mammalia; order Rodentia; family Thryonomyidae; genus Thryonomys; species Thryonomys swinderianus. The sequence continues at coordinate 635 of PVIC010007716.1, read as the reverse complement.
CCTACAGTGTGGTGGAAAGTTCTACCTTTTTGTCTGGCCAAATAGCACTTCCTTACCCACTAGTATTACTGGAACATACCTCCTATTCTGTGCTTAGGACCGAGTAGGGACAGTTCAACATTGAGACTGAAAACCACCAATCATCTTAGTATCTGAATGACTGAGGTAGTTTTTTTGGGGGGCGGGCATATTTTTAGTATTTTACATAACGATCCCTGCTTCAGAAAAAAGGAAAATAAGCTGTTGGCATTAAAGAGATACTGTTTTCAAAGCATAGACTGCAGCAGAAGACCCCTTCCAGCAGTCAGGTCAAGGCCGTGATGGTTTAGGAGGTTCCATGTCTGCTGGGTTCAGATCCATTGCAGTCACCTGCCCGGGTCTCAGCTGCCTCACAGGTGGGTTAGATGATATGTCCGAAAGATATCCCTAGGGGGTGATGATACGGCGAGGGTGGGAATCCTGGGCCACCCTAGTTTAGGAGGACCGGGGTTTGCCTGAATATGGACTCTTGGTGAAACAGCTCGCACTGGAGTAACGTGCTTTCTCCACGTGTGTGGCAGAAGTCAGCAAGGGGGCCAGTTTCTTGTCACGGTCATCTCCAGAATCCGGCTGCTTTTTGATCTGTGTTGCTTTCC
>PVIC010007715.1:34603-50260 GCA_004025085.1 Thryonomys swinderianus | reverse complement strand
AGAAAGAAAGAAAGAAAGAAAGAAAGAAAGAAAGAAAGAAAGAAAGAAAGAAAGAACAAAAACTCTTAAATCCACTGTATGAGACCCTTTTATGAAGATTTTAGAATATTGTAAAGCACTGACCAAGGCTCAAAGACCATCAAATACATACAAAAGGTTTATGTCCTTCAGGCACTGGCTTAGACAAAAGAGTTAAGCAGGGCTGTGATGGAATTATACTGAGGAGAGCTGAGCATCACCAAACTGAGGGAGACAAATAGCCTATTAGTTGGATGAGAGAACCTGGGGTGAAGGAAACAGGTCTCAGTGAAGGAAATATGACTTTTTTTCTGTGGGTTCTAGCTTCACCTTTAGCTTCTGAATGTGATCAGGAGTAAAAAACATAATGTCCATTCTCAAATGGTTTTTGTCCTACCTGGGGTTTTTAGAAAACAGAACATGGGCACATCAGTTATAAGGCTGAGTTTGTAGATGAAGAGATATCTTGGGAGGATCACAACAGGATAGTGGGAAGTTTATAGGCAAATAGTGAACCTAGCCTGTCCTTGGGATAAGCCAATGTTAACATCTCTGTTATTTATATCCCAGAGACATATATCTAAAGAAGAGTAATTATTTGAAACACAAACATATTATGACAGTTTAAAAAGTACAAAGAAAATGCCCCTCTTGCCTATCCAAAACTTACAGTACTGTCAGGACCTTAAAAAAAATCTCCTTATTATCCCTTTTGTAACCTTAATCTTGTCCTTGATAATAACAATGCCTTTCCTAGTCTCTCTCTTTCTCTAAAGAGTAAATTTTTACTTAAGATTATTTTGGAATCTTTTATACTAGAATCATGGAGTTTTAAATTTTGATTTTTAAAAACAAATTTTAAAAAGCATATTTAGAAGCACAGAAACCCTCTTAGGGTGAATGCAGTTCATACTGGCACCTCGTCCTTTATTTCTAATATTAGCAGTGTGTTTGTGCCCTCTCCCTCCCTCCCTCCCTTCTCTCTCTCTCTCTCTCTCTCTCTCTCTCTCTCTCTCTCCACTCTACTCATATATATAGATATATACATATATCTATATATGTATATAGATATTCTTACACACCTTTGCTATCTCTCCGGCTTAGTTTAGGTATATATTCAAAATTTAATTAGAATTTTCAAAGAACTAATTTGGTTTTGTCAAGTATTGCTCTTTTGTATTACCTGGATTTCTGTTCTTTGAAAGCGGCTATATAACTTTTTTGGTTTTAATTAGATCTTCTTTCCTTAACTTCTTAAATTAGAATCTTAAGTCACTGATTTTAAGCATTTGTATGTCAGATCGGTAGGTAGATAGATAGATGACAATATGAATTATAAGAACAGAACTTTTGGATTAGTAAAATAATATCACCTATTTAAAATTAAATGGAAAAGAAATAGCTTCAATTTTTTTCTTAGAATTTTCCCATGTTTTCATGAAAAGCACCTATCATGCTACAATCCAAATTGAACTACCAATTTTTCCTTTAAAACTTCTCATCCTTTAAATATGACATACCTGAATAATAATTAAAGAATGATTTCATATGTCAGTATGATTTTATACTGAAATTAGGTTAAAACCCATAACACATATAACACAAGTAGTATATTCATGGATCTGGTTATAATATAGTGCACAATAATGTCTTTTTATTTCTTTTCATTATATTAAAATTATTTTCACTTTACACCTTTGTATTGATGATGGCAATAATTCCATTACTCCAAAGAGAAAATGGTCGCATTTACAGAGAAAACTCTTCAAAAAGCAAAGAAATCTATTTCCTCCTCTCCAGGACTCTGCCTTCCAACAATGACCATTTTGCAAAGCAGAGCTCAGCTGAGGTGTCTCACAATGACGGCATAAAGTCTCAGCCTCATAATGTGCTTTCTAACTGGGGAACTTAAAAACATAATGCTGAAATAAAAATGCATACTCAACACTTATTTGTACGAGACAAGAAACAAGAGCAATATATTAAAGTAAAAAGAAATTTTCAGTGAGAAAGTGTCCAAAGTGCTTTAATACAAAAGTATATAAATGTGCTCAAACGTTGAGAGTCTCAGCTACCTTTTAATATTTAGTATATCTTTTGCTTTAGTTACTTTTCTCTTTGCTTAGATAGAATAGCTGACACCCAAAGTGAAAGGTGGAAACATTATTTTGAGTTACAGTTTGTAGAGGCTTTAGTCCACAGTCGGCTGGCTCCAAGGCAAGGTGGCATGGCAGAGGGACATCATGGAGGAAAAACGCTTCATGGTGTGACAGGAAGAAGGGAGGAAATCAACACAATACCAAAGAAGCATGAGCAAGCAGCAAGCAGCAGCAAATGAGAGGAGCAGCCTTCTTTGTGTTGTTTATATTCCATCAACTCTACCTTCTCTTAGGGCAGGTAGCACTCACACCCAAAATGGGGCAACCTGAATCCCAACATCATATCTGTAATCCAAGCATCACACACCCTAGATTTAGTCACTTCCAAAGAGGCCCACCTATGGCCGCATGATGGTTTGGGCGGACATCTACATACATACTATAAAATCCTTATTAAAAAACACTTAGAAAATATGGATAGACGAGGAATACACATACCAACAGTTCATTATCCCATTATGAAGAAGTGAGGATTAACATTTTGGTGGATACCTTTTACACTTATGTCTCCAAGTACACATCATTTGGTTCTTGCGTAACTGCACCTCTGATCAGTGCAGCCAGTGCTGGATGTGTGCTTGGCAGGAAAAGAAGACAAGAGATGCAATGCTCCTCACCACCTCAAGGGCCACCTTTCATCAAAGTTTGAGGGGAAGGCATATATAAACACTCTAGCTTCTTTTCCTTTGGATAGAATGACTTTGGCAATATTGCCCAAAGCTTCCTAACATGTTTTACCTGCCCTTCAATTGGCCACAATATTGTCTGTGCTGAAAATGACAACTTTATTAGTTTCCTTTCCTCCTGATCTCTATTCCTCACTCTCCTGGGCCAATCACCACTAGACACTATTGCCCAAACCATATGTACGGATACAAAGAGGGAAATTTAGGGACTCACCACGTAAGATACTGATGTGACTGACTGAAAAGTAAAAACTCAGTTGTGACTTAAATTTACTTCAAAGTAGGAGATCTAGAGATGGAAATGATACACATAAAAGTTGTCCTTATAGGGTTACAACCTTTAAAGCTTTTGAAGTTATAAGTTATTTCATTATGATGGAAGTTTAGAAAACCAAAACTTTTTGGTTTTACTCTTATTTAAAATAAAAACTATTTGGCAGTGAACAGATAAAACTTTGATTTTTGCTTTCCTGAGTCATACTTGTGCCTATAACCTCAAATTTTGTTTTTGATTTTGGAAGAAGCTTTTTTTTTTTTTTTAACCTGAGGAATAGGGCCACAAATCCACAAGAAAACCCTTTAAAATAAGTATGTATTATTAGTCTCCATTGCACTGTATCTGGTAATTAGAGATTAGTTCATTAATACCAATATTTCTGTTTGCTCTATTGGAAGTACTATTGAATACTTGGCTATTCAATGTCCTTTTGCTTTTCTGTAACAGCCAAGAGCATTGTTGATACTATTGCATAAATACATCACAAATGAGGTTGCAAAAAGAAATGAGAATAAGATGGGAAGAAAGTCTGCATTTTCTCAAACTGCTCAAATTATTATTCCTATTATTATTATTTTAGAAATGTTGATAATTCACACATTTTTCCCTTTTACACTTTGTGACTAGCATTGTATGAAAAGTCACTGTATCTCTCCTTGTAGGAAATTCACAAGTTTAATCTATGTCTCAGAGAAGAAAGTAACCCGCATGGCCTGAGCTAGAAAACAAATAAACAAACAAACAAATAAATTCCTCAAGAAATATTGACACAGGGCCGGAGATTTAGCTCAGTGGTTCTGATGCCTGCCTCACAAGCACAATGTCCTGAGTTCAATCCCAGTAACCAGATACAATGCTGGGCATGGTGACTCACACCCACCAGCAATCAGTACCACATACCACAGTGCCAGGCATGGTAGTTCACACCTGTAATCCCAGCACTCGGGAGGCAGAGGCAGGAGGATTGCTGAGTTCGAGGCTTGCCTGGGCTCCATAGTGAGCTCAGGGCCAGCCTGAACTACAGAGCGAGACCCTGTCTCAAGAAATAAAAATAAAAATAAAAATAAAAATAAAAAAAGAAATATTGGCACAGTGAAACCATCAGTCTAAGAATTTCTCTACCATACTGATGGTCAGTTAATTGTTTCATTGTTTCCTTTCTTGCTCTCCGTTCGTTCAGGAGGTATGGTAAACATATCAATATGTATGTAACTCATATTCTTTCATGCTACCGCTAGAGTCCCCACACAGGGCAGCATTAAGAATCTAATTCTACTTCAAAACAACACTTAACTCTCTTACATAACTGTGTAATCTAAAAGCTGCAGACTTCTCCGATAGTTACATATTCTGCTCTCCCATTTACCTGTTGCTATGCTTGGGACGTTATTTGTCCCCTCCCAGGCTCGTGTTAAAACTTTGCCATTGTGGAAGTGTTGGCAGGTGGGATCTATAAGAGGTGCTTGGGTCGTGAGATGTCTGACTTCATGAACAGATTAATCCCTTATCCTGAGAACAGCTTTGTATACAAAGTGAGCTCTCTGACATTCTTGCTCTGTATCAATATAGAACCGTTTCAGCTATGCTTTAATGTAGAAAGAAGGTTTTCACAAGATGCAAGTGCCATGCTCTTGGAATTTCCAGTCTCCAGAAATAACATAAACCTCTACTGTACGTAAATTACTCAGTCTCTGATACTTTTTATAGCAACAGAAATAGCCTAAGACCCCCACTGTACTTCAGCTACTGCATCCAGATCTTCACAGGCACTGAACTAGCTAGGATTAGGGTCTACATTTACTGTGCCCTCACTCTGAAAAGACCCTCCTTATGGCATTCACATGTCTGGCTCTTCCTTCAATCTTCAGTGGATCTTTCCCCACTCAAAGCTTATTTATCTCTCCACTACTTAAAACGTATCCTTTATCCATTATTTTCTCCCTTCACATCATGAGGCCTTTACAGTATTTACTGTATGTAAAATTAGATAATTATTTCCTGCCTTAAGCTTCTTTACCAAACCATACTTCAGGCTCCTCCACTGTAGAGAATCTGAACATTTTTTTAACTTAGCACTGAACAAGGCATGTAACAGCCATTACAATCAATTTTTTTTTTTTTTTTTTTTTTTGCTTTTTGGAGACAGGGTCTCGCTTTGTAGTTCAGGCTGGCCCTGAGCTCACTATGGTGCCCAGGCAAGCCGCCGCGAACTCAGCAATGCTCCTGTCTCTGCCTCCCGAGTGCTGGGATTACAGGCGTGAGCCACCACGCCCAGCATTATATGTGGTAACCGGGGATCGAACTCAGGTCCTTGCGCTTGCGAGGCAGGCGCCGGAACCACTGAGCTAACCCTCCAGCCCACAATCAAAATTTTTTGAACTCATAGATAAATAAATCATGAATCACTTGACACTAAGATTTTCAAATATGAAGTTAAGAAAATCAAAAAGTAGGGCCGCAGATTTAGCTCAGTGGTTCCAGCACCTGCCTCGCAAGCGCAATGTCCTGAGTTCAATCCTTGTAACCACATACAATGCTGGGCATGGTGACTCACGCCCACCAGTAATCAATACCACACAACACAGTGCTGGGCATGGTGGCTCACACCTGTAATCCCAGCACTCGGGAGGCAGAGACAGGAGGATTGCTGAGTCCCAGGCTTGCCTGAGTGAGCTCAGGGCCAGCCTGAACCACAAAATGAGACCCTGTCTCCAAAAAAAAAAAAAAGAAAGAAAAGAAAAAATCAAAAAGTAGAAATAATTGAGCAACTGATCTGTAATGTAAGAAAAGCTAATGTTATGGTTCTAGTTTTCTGGTATGACTGTTTTCATAAGGATTATTTCTTACATGAGCTTTTCTTAGCCCTTAAGGGTGTTAAAAACTAGCTTATGCAGAATTAGTTAGGTAACTATTGCTGTGCTTTGACATTTGAAAATTAACGAAACCATAATATTTGAGGGAAAATCAATTAAGAGACAGCTAGGAATGAAATAAATCATTGCATGTGCTACCATAAAAACACACTCGTAAATTTCAAATTCATTAAAATATTTTACTCCTCTAAAAAACTTTAAGAGTTCAGATGTATAATGGGATTCGTAATTTTAGGATCATTTCCACAGTCAGGTTGATTCTTTTATGAAGTTACATTTTCTTAATTGATATTTCATACTACAGAGAAGCTTTAGATTCCTCCCACTTTAAATGGGGAACTAGAGGAGGGTCATATCTCACTTTTGATAACTGCATGACAGCCTGACTGCATCTGTTATCATTTACTGCTTAATAAACAAACAGCATTTGGGCTGGAGATTTAGCTCAGTGGTTCTGGCAACTACCTCCCAAGCTCAAGGTCCTGAGTTCGATCCCCTGTAACCACATACAATGCTGGGCATGGTGACTCATGCCCACCAGCAATCAATACCACATACCACAGTGCCAGGTGTGGTGGCTCACACCTATAATCCCAGCACTCGGGAGGCAGAGGCAGGAGGATTACTGAGTTCAAGGCTTGCCTGGGCTACATAGTGAGCTCAGGGCCAGCCTGAACTACAAAGCCAGACCCTGTATAAAAAAAAAAAAAAAAAAGAACCAGCATTTGTTACTACTTATTTTTTAATCTCAACTGAGCATATGCAGTTTATTCCAGTCCTAAGTTTGCTTTCTTTACAAGTTATTGATCAAAACACTTATTTTAGCCGGGTGTGGTGGCTCATGCCTGTAATCCCAGCACTCGGGAGGCAGAGGCAGGAGGATTGCTGAGTTCCAGGCTTGCCTGGGCTACATAGTGAGCTCAGGGCCAGCCTGAACTACAAAGCAAGACCCTGACTCAAAAAAAAAAAAAATACTTATTTTAAACATAAGAGATCTTGTTTTCAAAGTGAAAACATCCAGGGCAGAGTATTAAAACCTTAACTTTGATATTTTAAAGAAATAATTTCATGCTTTAAATTTTAAAAAATAATTTTGTAGCACTGTAAATTATTTTCATTCGAGTTTTCCTCCATTTTTATGTTTTTCTAGTTGCCTCTTTTCACTTTAAGATAATATAATTTAAATAGTGTATTTTTAAGTATTTATAATCACAACAGTGTAAAATATTGTATAATATTGTAAAATATTGTACAATATTGTAAAATATTGTATATATGTATATATACTGTTTGTTTTCATGTACATAAAGAAATTTGCATGATCCAGGTGTTTTTTTATATGTATAAAATTTTTGTATAGTTTTCTTTCAATAAGGGTAGTGTACAATAAAACCATGTTTGGATCTGTTAAGAAATTAAGAAACAGGATTTGGAATGTTGTGTGGAAAAATAGTGAATGACAGTAAACCTTTTACAAGGACCTAAATCACCCCAACCTGGCTCTGTGATTAGCTGGAAATGTAAGTGGCTTCTTAGGCAATGTACAAAAAAAAGAGCTTCATGCACAAACTCTTTGTTAGCAAAATATCACCAGCCTAACTGTACTGGTGATACTTTCATTATGTATATGACACATCTTTTGCTTAATGCTCGCATTTGTATTGTTTTACTCTTTCATATTTGTGTGGCACATGGGATTGGGAAAATAAACCAATGACCTTAATTCAAAATCATTTTGCAATAACAAAGTGCAATCTTACTTATTTTTTGTTATCACTTCTATTCAGTTTGTTAGTACTAGAAATAGAAGAGGGCATAAGGGCAAATAGTTTTGAATTAAACCCACATCATTTGCCCGTGGCTGACCTTGTACAAATTATATGACTTCCTGGAGTCTGAGATTCATCCTCAGTGAAACACAGCTAGCAGCACCTTTATCATAAGGTGTTTGCAAAACCTGAATTATGTAATTTAGATTCTAATGCAATAATGTCCTAGAACAACCACTCAGCAGAGTTATTTTTCCTACTACCTCTTTATCTTTGGTTAACTGTTTTTTCTCTGCTTTATTGCCATGAAAAAAAAAATAGCCTTTGGGAATCTATAGCTGTCAACAGTTTCCTAGGCTTCTCACAGGATAGTAGCGTGGTGTGTGTGGAGATTTTGGAGCAGTAACAGCAACCCATTTACTAATTTAACAAAAAATTATATAGATTCTCCTTCATTAGAGATTCCCTATGTGATGAAAAAAATACAAAAGTTAGCAACATAGTCAAAGCTGTTTCTTTCATCACACTTGGGTGTAGTGAGGCACACAAGATGAGGTCAAGCAAATGACTTCATGTGAACTGTCACTTTTTCTTGAATTAAAAATATCTATATCTGTTAGATACTTCATAGATTTGTCCTTGAAGGCAGTGGTTCATCTAGGAACAGTAAAGCGGGCGAAGAGCAACAAGAGTGGTAAAAAGAAACTGCTCAGTGATCAGTGCTATTTTAAGTGTAAACCCAGGGGAAGTGAAAGTGTGAGCCAGAGAAAGTTCTAGAAGAGCAGCAAGGAGGCACTAATATTAAGGCAGGAAAATATTTGCATGTTCCAGAGGAAGCCGCAAGTCCGTGGAGGGTTAATGAGGGCCAGGTGAGAGGAAAAATGGGGAGACATGAGTTTGAACAGAAGAGCAAGTCTATGCATCTTGATTACTGGATGATATTCTCATTGTCCAGGAGTTCTTAGAAGTACATTTAGACAAAGAGCCATGAGCATACTGGCTGATAGAAATGTGTTGTTTTCTCTTCCTCCTCCTTGATATCTCCATTAAAAGATGAAGAAACAAAGCTTTATACTATCTGAAAACTAATTCACCATTTCCCATTATCATTATGCTTTGTGCCTAAATTTATATGTAAGGACATTAGAAAGTGGTTTATGGATTATTTTTCTAGTGCAGAATTTTCTTCTTATATATTTTATAATTAGGCAGGCAAAACTAAAAGATGTTAGCTATATATTTAGGCAGTGCTTGATATGCGTTATAAGAATGGTCGTCTGTACCTGACACATGTGTAAAATGTACCAATAGCCTGGAATCCCAGCACTGGGGAGGCAGAGGCAGGAAGGATTGATGTGAGATCAAGGCTTGCCTGGGCTACATAGTGAGCTTAGGGCCAGCCTAAACTACAAAGCGAGGCCCTGTCTAAAACAAAAACAAAAACAAAAAAGTTCCAATTAAATAAACTTAAAAACAAAAAACCCTAGTTATCTATCTATCTATCCATCTCTCTATCCTATATAGGTATCTACAGTACAGTGGATGTAACCGAGGGTCTCACTCTGAATAAGTATTCTGCTACTGGGCTATATCCTCACTTCCAAATGAGGATTCTTCTTTGACTGCATTAAAACTCTCCACTCGTGGGTCAGGTGATTGTGAGTTCCAGGTGGGCCTATTGCCTACTACTCACCCTGGATCACTATGCTACCTGTGTGTTACATTGGGAAAGTCATCCAACTTCCCTTCCGCCACTGAGTAATGGGATCATATTGGTTACATCACTGAAGAGGAGTTGACACCCTGTGTGACACAAAGGAGGTGCTCTTAGCACTTGCTATTCCCCCTTGAAACTTGCTAATTCTCATTAAATCAATGTGGCAGGTTCATAATTATAACTCGCTGTCTAAGGTTGTTGGAATACGGCAATATTAAAAGCAGTCCAAGGAAAATGTTTGCATATGCTGTAATCACTCTTGATTATCTTCTAGTATCTGGAAAAATGTGTATTCATTACAGCCTGTGACACAAAATATCTTGATCCAAGCCCTAGTCAGAAGGATGAATACCTGCTTGAGAAACAAGCTGCAAATTAACTCAGACTGGATCAAGATGGAGTTTTCTATGGTAGCAATAAACCTTGTCCTTATAATTCTCTAGCTGGACATTGCTCAATTCTGACAGATGGTGCTATGGGGAGTCCTTCACTGTTAAAAAATTTATTTATTTACCACTATAAGCTGTAATTGAGGGCAATTTAGCCTTCTGGTCTCCAGTCCCCACGGGGTGCTGGTTAATAAACAAAGTGCGAGAGTTTGCATCCCTGTAATCTTGAAAGAACACAGAATATCTAAGAAGAGATTGTGGTTCCATTTTCAGTTCTGAGTCTTTTATTATGTACCTCATTCCTACCCAAAATGCCCTCCTATAAAATAAAAAGCCTGCTGTCTATTTCTCTGATATTGAAATTTCTATAATCTGTCCAAAACTCCATGTGTCTATGTTAATTTTTAGAGTTACCCAGGCACTGAGCAAAAATAATTTGGGATGTTCAAACTTGTGTTAATATTCCACATCTGAGAAATCTCTTCTTTAGACTGGGATATCTATCAAGAAAGAAGGTAACTCTCAACAGCAGTTAAAAGGAAAGGGAATTTACCAACGTTGTATTGCCTTCAAACTGATGCAACATTTGAAAGTTACAAGCAAATTCTTAGGTCTGTATTTACTGGGTGGCCTTTCACTTGAAACAGATCTGGGACTAAACTCTGCCTTGGAGGGCAGGCATTTTAATGAGGTTCTATTCTTTTTGAACAAAGGTAAGGAAGGCTAGCAAAAAGGCCCTATCTGCCAGACACTGGTTGGTTTTTGTGCTGGGTCGGGTTGGGAAGGTTGGCTATGTTCAAGGCCACACACTTCTCTCTCTAGCGGTTCCCAAGAGACTTTCATGCGCAGGTCAACTCCTCCCGACCTCCAGTCCCCACTTGTATCTAAAGATAAGGAGGCAATGGACATATCTAAACTTATGGCACCACATTACCAATTCATTTTTTTCCCTGACATTTCAAAGTGATCTTCTACCTTTGTGACCTTTAGAACAATAGATTATTTATGTAGGTATTTCAGAAGATGTACAGAGCATTAAAGCTACTGAAGCATTTTGTGAGCTGTTGGGGACAAGGGGAAGACTCAAGTGTAAAAGAAACTCTGTTCCTCTTTTAGTTACTTTGAAATGGCTTAAATCATCTCCAGGATAAAGGTTATACTAATAAATGTCTCATTTGTTTTAAATGCCCTAAAATGTGAACACTTCCATGGAACATATAAAATCATATACAGCAAATGGACTGTGGTGAGATACTGTGAATTGCAATAATTCCTTTTCGAACTTGCTCCTTTATTCTCCTTCCCCTTGACCGACTTCTAAATGAGAGTGCCACAGGAATAAGGAACACAGGGCAAGGTAGATGACAATATTTTTGTTTGAAAATTACAGTGACTCTGAGTGTGGCTTTCATTGTCTGCATGGCATAAAAGGGAGGCTGTGGAGGAGCAATGGTGTTCTCTCCAACATGTTCTTCCGTCACTTCCTCCTCCCTCTTTGAGAATAGCAGGCTCCCTATACTTTTCCAAACGTGTCATCCCTTTGCTCATGACTTCCCTAAAATGTCCATTCCATCAGTCACTTTGTTATCTTTGTTTTTCCTTGGAAACATGACTCTTCTGAAAGACACAACTGCAAACAAATCCTTACATAACTCATGCTGAAATCAGACTGTCAGCTGACAGAAACTTGGCTTCCTATTGTATTTAATGTAAAACTCTATTATAGGAGCCTTTTATCCAAGGTTATCCAAACTATGGAAATAAAGAAATCGGTTCCATTTGTATTTGTTTTAGAAATTATAAAGTTCTGTACCAAAACATTATAAAGTTGTTGTGGGCACAAAATGTGTTCAGTAATTGTTAGCTATTTTTCAGTATATCTCTGTCATCACACATTTCAAACGCCAAGAAAATTGTGAAACCTCCGACACTGTAAACATTCTAGGCCTTTGGATCCCATGTGGAATAATAATGATCCTTTTGTATTAATCTAATTCAGAACTATGTCGCTGCTCCTTGGCCTTGTCATTTGTATCAGTGCTCTCTGCCTTCTAGCCTGCATCAATCTCTCAAGGGTTTCGTGCTGATTTCTTGTTTTCCATCACAAAGGCTACTTCAGTTAGAGAGCTCCCTGTCCTGTCTTTCTTTCCAAACAGTATAAAATGGACCTTTTATTTATTGGAATGTCTTGGTTTATCTGCCATTTTACATCCAAATGACTTGTTTGTCCCATGACATTTGTCATCCTCCAGAAAAAAAAAATTTAAAAATGACAAAAGTTAGACTGCAACATTTTTTCACAAGTGCATCTGTTCTGCAGTTACTTATTTAAAGTAAAACACTGACTTACAGCAGATGCATACAGCATTCCTACACCTTCTCCCCCTTGATATTTAGTGAAAATAACTTTTTGCAGAAAAGACAATAAATCAGCCAAAAGACTATGGATTTACCAACTTCAAAGAAAAATAGAGTTCTGAAAAGACGATTAACATGTGGATACAGCTGTGTCACTTTCCATCTTTGGGATATAATAAGTAATAGGTTTTTATGATTACTAGTAGTGCCAGTAATGAGTTATAATATTTTGCTTATAGCTAGTTGTGTGTAGGTTCTGTGAACTCACACTGAAAGAGTCCTATTCTTATGTTCTACCCTAGACAAATACCCTAATCCCATATTGTAATACTGATGTAAACATTGGGTCCTTCCATGCTTCATATGTGTTCTAACTGCATATCATACTACTGATGCTAAAGAAGAGAACTGTTTACAGAATTGAACACAAAGTCTACGTATTCTTAAGTCTCACATTCTAGATGTATAGGTCAATCTTGACTCTGGCAGATGACAGGAACACAAGTAAGACTTACTTTCTCTTTCACTCTTTCTGACATTATCTGGGAAGTCTATGATTTTATTAAAAATCCAAATAAAATATAACGACATATAGGAAAATGGGAACATTCAGTCAAGAAGTGGAGAAGTATTCTAAAACACACTACCTATCTCCAATAATTTAAGAAAACACTGCAGGTTAAGAAGATGTAATATCATATGGGATTTAAAAGAAAATTATCAGGATAAGTTAAGGACACACATTGTGGCTTATGGGAAGAACTTATTTCTCACAGTCAATATCATGTTTCTGAAGGGGTCAGAAACCGTGTCTGTCTTAGATCAATAAACTATCCCTAAAAGAGCAGGAACATTTGGTAAACTTCAATAAGTACTTAACTGACTGGGGAAAGAGTAAAATAATGAAATAAGCATCCTTATAGTGCTGTATTTCTCCATTCACTTAAGCTTTTAAAAAATCGTGAGTGACTTTCTCTTAAAAGTGTCCAGTAAGTGGAATTATTTTTTTTGGATTTGATATGGGCTACATGACTTTTAACAATCTATTAACTACTCAGTATTTAAGTCTTTTTTTTAACAATTCTACACTTTATCATAGGTTAATTTTCCACTTTTCTTTCCTTTTCTTCTTTTTTTCAGTTTTCCAACATGTGGCTCATCTCCATTTAAATCAACATTACTGTGTTCTGCTCTATTAGTCTCTTAATCTCTTTGCTAATTCCCATATGTTGCTGCATCATTTAATTAAGGGCTACATTGGCTCAAACAATGTTCTTTCCTGCTGTGAGAATACCCAGGCTCCAGGGAACATGGAGAGACTCACTCTGTCTGGATTTTAGAAAGCCCAGCCTAGCTTACACTTATGGAAAATTTTCTGTGAATGACATGCACACCAGGACCAAAAAGAATCAAATTTGTGGAGCTAGTGACATCTATTCCATAGCATTTCAATCAGAAAGAACAAAACCATTAGTCCAAAATGTGGGGACAGGCTAACACAGGCAGGTAAGTGCCTAATACAGCTCTAGGGAGAGAACAACCAAGAAGTGGCCTAATCATCTGCCAGCTCTCTGACTCTGAAGAGCAGTTTAACACAACTTCCGGTTTCTTGCCAGGTGGCTAAGATTGAAATAAACTGTACTTCAGTTTTCTCTCAGTATATACAAATTAATCTAATAGGTATATTCGAACGGTAAATGTTGTCTTTCGGCAATCCCACAGAGTACAATGCAGTTGTTTGTTTGGTTTGGTTTTTGTTGTTTTTGTTTTAAGACAGGGTCTCGCTTTGTAGTTCAGACTGGCCCTCAGCTCACTATGTAGCCCAGGCAAGCCTTGAACTCAGCAATCCTCCTGCCTCTGCCTCCCGAGTGCTGGGATTACAGGTGTGAGCCACCAGGCCCAGCACTGTGGTATGTGGTATTGATTGCTGGTGGGTGTGAGTCACCACGCCCAGCATTGTATGAGGTTACCAGGGATCGAACTCAGGACCTTGAACGTGTGAGGCAGGCGCCGGAACCACTGAGCTAAATCTCTGGCCCCTACAATGCAGTTTTTATATATATTTTTTAAATTTACAGAAGACTTGTTTTAGACTAGATAGTTGACATGATGTAAATTGTTTTCTATATTGTTGACAAGTTTTTAATTTTCTCACAGCCTATTAGGATTACCTAATCTACCATATGTATGATAGTAAAACGGATGAAAAGTTCATGACTTCTCTATGCATGTTTCTTAACAAGATGCTCTAAATGCCTATGATGTGTCACCACTGTGGTTAACACTCAGAAAACTAGAAAAGACAAAATTATAACAGCTACCTCAAAACATATTAATAATGGAAATTATTATTTTATGTATTAGAGTACACTGAGAATATTATATGTCAGTTGAGTTCTTCACAAATTAAGAGAGTGATTGTATTCTTAGCTATTCTCCCCATGTTTTAAAGGAACTGAAAATCATGAATAATAGAATATATTTGAAAGAACTGGCATTTAATCTGACAAAGAAAAAATCCTCAAAAGACTATAACAGACTTCAAGATTCAGCTTCAACATGTAAAGAACTTGGAAGTCAACAGCCACACTCTTGCAATGAGAAAAGGTTACAAAAACTGAATAATAATAAAAACTTTATTTGGGGCCATTTGTAAATGGAATTTTCAGGGGAAGCAGTACTCTGAAATCTGTGGAAAGAAGCAAATCTCACTGAATCAAGTAAAAGTCTGCTAATGTGAAGCAGAAACTGATGAAGCTCCAAGTAGCTAGAAATATTTAAATGTTAACTTTGTAAGAATTGCTAGAGGCTGATAGTGCGATAGCATTAAGAGGAGAGGGGTCCCACATTTTCATAGGTTTAACCTCCAGAAACCTCACTAAGTTCTTGCAATAAACGGCTCTGTCAAGGAGAAGAAAAAGTAACCACTGTGAATATGCCCAAAATATTCTCTATAACTCTCCTGAGGTAAAGTATTTATTATAGTCTTGTCCTAAGCCTCAGGCAAAGGGTGTTCTTTTCCATCCAGCCATATAAAGTGTTACTGTATTATCTAAATGGGGTTAAGAGAGTTATTTAAAAAGAAACGTTTATGAAGGTCATAGGCAAATCCCAGTACTTGGGAGGTTGAGGCAAGAGAATCACAGTGGGCCACATAAGGAGTTCAAGGCCTGCCTGAACTACATAGAAAGACCTTGTCTCAAGGGGGGGAAAAAAAGGTACCAGGTTTAACTTGGATGTATGTGATGGTATCTTTCATGCTACCAGAAGCAACCAAATACAGCTAAAAAAAAAAAAAAAAAAAAAAAAAAAAAAAAAAAAAAAAAAAAAAAAAAAAAAAAAAAAAAAAAAAAAAAAAAAAAAAAAAAAAAAAAAAAAAAAAAAAAAAAAAAAAAAAAAAAAAAAAAAAAA
>PVIC010007715.1:0-34503 GCA_004025085.1 Thryonomys swinderianus | reverse complement strand
AGTATACGGCACTTTCAAAAGCTGCAAGATAGGCATACTTAAAATATTTGAAGGGGAAGAAAAAGATGATAAGGGGAAGAAATATTTGAAGTCATAATGAATAATGGCAAAAATGTCTTCAAAATTAAAGATACCTAACTCAGAAAGCCCAGAAAACATCAGATAAGATAACAACTTCCCACCATATGGAAATGTACAAATCTACACACAAAAAGGTAATGTTGAGGAAAGCAACTTATCCAAAAAAGAAGAAGGGTAAGAATTACAGAAACCTTATCATGAAAAATCATACCAACTTCAAGACAATGAAACAAATATAAAGAGTTAAGATGGAAAAAAATCTAGCTATAATTCTATTTTAATTCAAATTAAACTATTAAACCAAAAGAACAATGAAGACAGTCCAGACACATACACAGCTATGAAATTCATTGGAAAAGACCAGCTTTACAAGAAACTAAATTTTTTTCTTCAGTCAGAAGAAAAATGTCATATATGTTAAAAATATACATTATAAACTTTAAGCACTCATTTTTTTAAGGAAGCAAGACTAAATGGCATGTCAAGAGAATTATATACAATGTTCAGTTGAAAGCAGAGAGGTTGAAAGCAGAGAGGTCAGGGAAAGAACTAAACTTTTAAAAATGCAATAGATATAAAACAGCATATACATATATTCATCTGAATATGTCAATATAGATTGGAAATGTGAATTCCATGAATATGCAAATTCAAAGACAGAGATTAGATTTTTTCAAAAAGAGAGATCCAACTCTACACTGACTAAAAACATTCCTACTCTAAACATTTAAAATTTAAAGGAAAAATGGAAATATACTGTAGTAACACAAATATAAAATTTTGCCGGGCGTGGTAGCTCATGCCTGTAATCCCAGAACTTGGGAGGCAGAGACAGGAGGATTGCTGAGTTCGAGGCTTGCCTGGGCTACATAGTGAACTCAGAGCCAGCCTGAACTACAAAGTGAGACTCTCTCTCAAAAAACAAACAAACAAAAATATATAAAATTTTTCAGTAATTTCCGATACAGTAGACTCTAAAACCAGGAATTTTTCAGTATTAAAATGAGCATTAAAGAAAGTGAACATTTTCCCTTTAATATAAAACAATCATAAATGTGGCTGCACTTAATAATAGAATATCAGAATAAACGAAGCAAAAACATGAAAGTAACAGAAAAAAGTTGACAATTCCAACTATAATGGTTGGAGATTTCAACAGCGGTCCATTAGCCACTGATAGATAGAGTAGTCAGAAAATCAATAAGGTTACACTTTACCTGAATAGCACTATCTATCAATTTGATTTAATTTAAACTTGCAGAATATTTCTTCTAACAATAGCAGAAAATACACACTTCTCAAACTCACATGAAACATTCAATAAGATAGAACAGTTCTAGGCCACAAAATTCATCTGAATAGAAATAAAGTAACAGAAATTACACACTCCCTTATTTTTAGTTAACAGGATGATAGCTTGAAAATCTCCCCCAGATATTTGGAAGTTAAACAATATATTTCTAAATAATACATGAGTCAAAACAGCTATCTTGAGACATTTTAAAATCTTACCAAATAATGGGCCAGAGATTTAGCTCAGTGGTTCCGGCAACTGCCTCCAAGCACAAAGTCCTGAGTTCCATCCCGGTAACCACATACAATGCTGGGCGTGGTGACTCGCCCACCAGCAATCAATACCACATACCACACTGCTGGGCATGATGGCTCACACCATCATGTAATCTCAGCACGGGAAGCAGAGACAGGAGGACTGCTGAGTTCAAGGCTTGCCTGGGCTACATAGTGAGCTCAGGGACAGCCTGAACTACAAAGCTAGATCCTGTCTAAAAAAAAAAAAAAAAAAAAAAAATCTTACCAAATAAATGTATTGAAATATGTGGGATACAGTAAAAATGGTTAAGGTACAAGTTGTGATGTGAAAAACACAAATCTGAAAATTAAAAAGATTTAA
The DNA here is from genome assembly GCA_004025085.1 of Thryonomys swinderianus. Lineage (NCBI taxonomy): Eukaryota > Metazoa > Chordata > Mammalia > Rodentia > Thryonomyidae > Thryonomys > Thryonomys swinderianus. The sequence goes on along the minus strand of PVIC010007715.1, from coordinate 32,510 downwards.
TTCAGCATCTAAGCTTCTACCGTGATAACACTAGCCAAGTAAGAGCAGTCAAATCAGGCAGATGACAAGAAGTAAAATTTACAGCAGAAATCAATAACATTGAAAACTATAGGATGTTCAGCTAAACCAAAAGCCTGTTCTTGAGAAGTTTCTTGGATAGAACTTCCACCAAGAAACAAGGTATAATTGCCATCAATAAAATACTAGAAAATAAGAGCAGTTATCACTGCTGACCTCAGCAGGATACCAAAAGGACAGTAAAGAAATAACATCCAAATATGGAGGCACACATCCGCAATTCCAGCAGTCTGGGAGACTGAGGGAGGAGGAGCACAAATTAATCATCTGGGAAAGGAAGCAATTAAGCAAGACCCTGTCTTACAAAAAAAAAAAAAAAAGAGAGAGAGAAAAGAAAAGAAAGGACAGGAAAGCACTGCAGGTACAATTTCGTGAGAAGTCCTTGGATTCAATCCCTAGTAGAGAGGGTAAAATTCTAAAAAATTACAAGATATTTTCCTCTCATAAATTTGAAAATTTATTTGAAATGGATGAAATCCTTCCAGACATGAAGAACAAAAATTTATACAAGGGAAAAAAAAAGTCTGGATGAACAATTCTTTATAAAATTATTGACAGGCCTTCCTGGTTTTGTGATGAATTATATGAAACAAAAAGATATTTTAACTTTCCATGATTCAATTTAGAAAAGAGAAGTGAAGAGAACATTTTCTAATGCATTCAAATAGGGCAGCAAAGTGTTGAAGAAACCTTTATATACTTTATGTTGGGGTATAAATAAGTAAAGTCATTATAGGAAAATCTACAGAAGTTCCATTTTAGAAACTACCATTTGGTTAACTGAAATAAACACAATGGTAGTTATCAGGGACCAAGCATAGGCGTTCACAAGGCAGCTGTGGTCAAAAACTACAAGTCAAAACAAGACAGGAGGAATTGACTCTAGAGACTGATGACAAAGTGCAGTGACTTTGGCTATTAATGAAGGAACATGTATTTGATCCTAAGTCAATTTGTGTTCTCATCATACACATCAGAATGATATGTACGTGAGATAACAGTAATGTTGATTATCTTTTTTAAATTGAATTCTGTTTTGTTTTTTGTTTTTTGTTTTTTTGAGACAGGGTCTCGCTTTGTAGTTCAGGCTGGGCCTGAGCTCACTATGTAGCCCAGACAAGCCTGCAACTCAGCAATCCTCCTGCCTCTGCCTCCCGAGTGCTAGGATTACAGGCGTGAGCCACCATGCCCAGCACTCTGGTATGTGGTATTGATTGCTGGTGGGCATGAGTCACCATGCCCAGCATTGTGTGTGGTTACTGAGGATTGAACTCAGGACCTTGCACTTGCAAGGCAGGCACCAGAACCACTGAGCTAAATCTCCGGCCCTAAATTGAATTCTTTATTGGTAAATTTTATATACAGCTCACAATCACACTCAATATTGGGAAATTTGTACCAATATATGACTAACTTGACCACTCTACACTGCAAAATATTTCAGAATATGTTGTGCTAGACACTTGTACACATTTTAAAAATTAGAAACTAACAAGTAAAAAAAAAGAAAAGCACCAAGCTAATAGATGAAGACGTTACAATAAACTATATCATTTACAAGTACAGATAAATAATCCTTGACAAGATGTTTACACATTAACCCAACAATGGATAAAAGAATAATATACCACAAATAACTGGTTTTCATTCCAGGTATCTAGGCTTGTTTTGACATTTAAAAATAATGAACATAACCATTAAAATCAGTGAAACAATGTAATAAAAATCAAATGATCGTCTTAATTGAAGCAGAGAACTTACCAACATTTACTGTCCAATGATGAGAAAATTCCCATAAACCAATGACAAAAGCAACCTTTCTCAATTTTAAGAACCTATACGAAGTCCTATGTTTAGCAATACATGTATGGGTAAAACACTGGATGTTTTCTTCCTGTGATAGGAAAAAAAGCAAGATGAGTCTATCACTTTTTTTTTTTTTTTTTGAGACAGGGTCTCACTTTGTAGTTCAGGCTGGCCCTGAGCTCACTATGGTGCCCAGGCAAGCCACCGCGAACTCAGCAATCCTCTTGTCTCTGCCTCCCGAGTGCTGGGATTACAGACGTGAGCCACCACGCCCGGCATTGTGGTATGCGGTGTTGATTGTTGGTGGGCATGTCTCCACACCCAGCATTCTATGTGGTTACCCGGGATCGAACTCAGGACCTTGCGCTTGCAAGGCACGCGCTGGAACCACTGAACTAACCCTCCGGCCCTGAGTCTATCACTTTTATTTGACAATGCCCTGAAGTACTAGCTAGTACAATGATAAAAGAAGTAAAACTATTGAAAAGAATGAACCTATTTTTTATAGATGATATATCTATATGGTGAACCTCAAAGAATAAACAACCTAGAAATGTAAGTAGTACAGACATTAAATATAAGTAAATATGCAAAGGTGAGCTAGTTCTCTATATAACAAAACTGAACAACTTGAACTAAAATATATAATTTATATAAGCACAAAACAGAGGACATATCTGTGTATAAATAAAGTATATAAAGGATACATGCAAATAAAAAGTTTAAGAACAATGTTTAATACCTATAACATATACTATTAATAAGATAATGAAACATATGCCACCGACACAGAAAAGATATTTGAAAGTCATGTATCTGATAAATGACTTACATCCAAACTAAACAGATCCCTTATATGAAAACAGATGCACCTTCTGTCTGTAATGTTAAGTGAAATGAATCAGACCTACAAGTTTAAGTATGGCAGTAGTTTCTGTTATATGAGAAACACAAACTATAAATAAAGAAGAAAATAAAAGATAGATAAGGAGAAGTAAGGAGACAGATTTTTCTCATATTAGAGATGGAAGGAGGAGAAAGGAAGGAAAAGGAAAATGGATGATAGAAAAAGTAATTAAGATGTGTTATGTACATGTACCAACTTCCCATAAGAAATCCAATCATTATGCACTGTAAACATAAAAGCAAAAAAGAAAAGTTTGACAGTCCTAGTGCATAAATGGCAAAGAAAATTCCATTTGCCTAAAAAAGTTAATAAAAATAATTTTTAAAAGGCGTAAGGACCTTAAGGTATATCACCAAAAATATACATAAGAGGTATAATAAGAAGTGGAGTGATTTGTCATTGAGGAACATACAATTTAAAAATGAATGAGATACACTCCTATACATTTAGGAGATGGTTGAAATCCACAGTGCTGACAATAAGAACTACTTGTGAGGATGCGAGCGAGACACGGGAATTCCCACTCCTTCCAGGAATGGAAACAGAACAACATTGTAGAAGACAGCTTGGCAGACTTTACAGAATTATCCGTCTAACTGTATGATTCATCAGTCATACTCATAGAGCCAATTAACTTAAAAATGTATATCTACATAAAAACTGGCATAGAAATATTTAGAGTAGGTTTATTCATAACTGTAAAAACTGAAAACACCTAAAATGTCCTGCTGGTGCAGCACCAGAAATAAATTGTGATGCATTTGTACAAAAGAATATTATTCAGAGAGAAAAAGAAATGAACTATAAAATTATGAAAAGACAAAGGTGAGTTTTAAATTCACATGGTCAAGCAAAGTAAGCCACTCTGAAAAAGCTATCTACAATGGGATTTCTATGATGTCAAGGCAAAACTATACAGATAAATAAATCAGTGATTTCTGGGAATCCAGTAATGAGAGGAAGGAAAGGCCTGAAAGGAAGAACCAGTAAGCACTTTCAGAGTAATGAAAATATTCTTCACTGTAACTATGAAACATTTAACATTTGTTAAAGCACACAGAACTTTACAGCATGCAGTAATACTTAACATATGCAAATTTTTGAGGAAATCATATAGGTAACCGAGGAAACCCAGGAAGCAGTGTACAATCTGACAAAAAATTTAGATATATGAAATAATTTCATTAAAGTGGTGGTGCAGTGGGACAATGAGGTGCTGACTCAGTAACTTTGAAACTAACTGAAGTTTGCAAGACTATGTATTATCTACTACCTCCTGGTTAATACAGTTGTCTCCCATAAGTGTAAGAGCTAACAATTTTGAACTCACTAAACATGTGCATGGATTTCAACAATTAAGTGAACCGATAGTAAAGATAGGGTCCTCCCGGATTAGAAAGAATATTATAGGTAAGTAAGAGAAGACTAGAGTGATCTATCTGGTAACAGATTAAACTAGAATGTTTAGCTTTATACAGTATACCTACAGAAATACAGACGCACATGGCTTTGTATATACACATATAAATTCTTGCTGTTGCCTATATGTAACAGCATGCCAGGAGTAATGAGTTCATGTATCACCCAGAATTTGCTTCCTAATATTATTCTCCAATAAAAAAAATAAAAGCCCCATGGATAAATGGCAGATCACAGGAACAGGACAAGCAAAATACACCATGAACTCAGAACATAATATACAGGCAGAGGACAAGGTAGTAATAAAAACAGTGTTCACTGAGGTGTCGCAAAGGACACAGAAGCAAAATGAAAGCGCTTCTGATGACCAACACTAGAACAATCTGAGAACACACTGATATTGTGATAGATTGAATCCAAGTATAAGACAAATATATGTGCATCTATGCTAATAAACATGATGGAATAAAGAAACAATAAACAGGCAGACAGACAAATCTCCTACATAGAAATACTCCAACCTGTGTTGACTCTGCAGCTTTAAAGAAGTGCAGCTTAAGTCCTCATTCAAATGTTAACTGTACATTATACTGTAATAGTCACTGTTCTGTCACTGGGTAAAAATATCCATCATCTAGAACTTAAAGAAGGGGTGGTCGATCTTGCCTCATAGTTCTGGAGGATGAAACCCATAGTTAGCTGCATCCAAGGAAGAAATACAGTGACAGAATAGCATACAAGAGGAAAGCCCTTTACAGTACGGCAGCCAGGAAGGAAAGACAGAGACCGACAGAGAGAGACAGAGACAGAGAGAGAGAAGTCAGAGTCAGGAATACACCCCTCCACTCACCTACCTCTTCCAACAAGATCCCACTTGTGACCAAGACAAACTTTGGATATACATGGCTTTAGGGAGAAATTCCAAACCATATCATCTTGCCCTTGGATCCCAAAAGGCTACTATCTGTCTCATTAAACAAAATACATAATGTCCACTATCTCTAAGAGTCACAAAAATCTTTCAGCAGTTCCAGCACTGCTGAAAAGTCCAAGTCCTTGACTTATGGCAAATTCCTAGCTGTGAGCGCCAAAGAAAGAGTCAATTCAAAGGGAAATGTGGTGCAGGTGTGAGTAATGAGGGGTAAAGAAAAAAATGTGATGGTAATAAAAAAAAGAGAAATAAAACTTATGTATTTAGGGGGTGAGAGGTTGTGGGGTGGGTAGGGGAATGAGGAAATAATGAGAATTAAATTGTGTCATATACTAGTACAAATTCCCAATATTGAGTGTGATCATGATATGCATATACAATGTACCAATAAAGATTAAAAAGAGAGAGAGAGATTCTAGCTCTAGCTATCCCAACTAGGAAAGAGAAAGAAATAAAAGGTACTCAGACTGGAAAGGAAAAAAAAAGTCAAAGAGAATTTAAAAAGCTAAGGAGAACTAAATAGAAAGGCAGAGAGTAAAAATTTTCATTGAAAATGGACACAAGAAAATGTGACAAAGCAAGAACAAACACAAGCACAAAACACATTCATGCTGGTATATCCATGACCAGCACCAAGAACAGGTTGTGATGAGAGGTGAGGGCCAAGGGCTCGCACAGCCCAGCCACTTATGGGTTTGCCAGTTGGGCTCCATGGAGTCTCTGGGGCTGGACTTGCTGATTGATGCCTTCAGGCTTTCTGCAGCAAACAATCCACATTCCTGTCCACTCACCTTCCTCGAGCTTCACTCTCACGACTTCATATGCTGGCCTTTCAGCCTACTTACTGGCCTCTCAGCTCATCCTCTGGATCTAGTGGAGACCTCCTTGGACCCATAAGGCTTACATTCTGGATGCCGGAAAAACTAGTGTCACATGATTCGCGCCACAGTAGCCACTTGGGCAGAAATCAGCTCCTTGGCCCATTGCTAGAATGGCCTCTAAATTGTTCTAATCAGGGCTACAGAGCAGACATTGCAGGGACTTTCTCCTCACAAGGAAGTGTGTGAATTCAAGACATCTTTCTTTTTCCTCTGTAATGTATACAGCCTCGTTATAATGTTAATCTTTGCAACAGCCATGCGTTTCAGTGCTGGCTCTGCTGTTGGCTTGTAATGATGCTCACTGTAGATCTTGCTAAAAGCTGCATGAGGACTTGTACCACAGCCTGAACATAGGGCCGCCTAAAGATTTCTTCTGACAGATTAGTTAAGTGTGTCCTTCAGTCTCAGGACACTGACCAATATTAGACAGGTTTTCCGTCACAGCATAATGTTTCTAGTCCAAATACCAATGAAATCTTTGCTCCCAGTAGAAATCTCTCAAGCTTGGCCTTTAGTCTGAATTCCTATTACCTTTAGGTCTTCTGAGCTCTGGACAGTGTTACATTTAAGTGCTACTTACAATATTCTAGGATTTGTCTAGTCCACATCTCCAAAACTTTCCAAACTCCTCCTGAAACCTGTTCCAAAGACACTTAACCCATGGGCTCAGGTCCAATTATACGAACAACCCCCACTCTTGGTACTGAGTTTCAAAAAATATATGCAGCTACAAATTGAAGGAGAAATTTATTTGGGCTCATAGCTGGAGCCAGGAACAAGAATGTGTCCCTCACATCATGTCCCAGTACCCTAAATTTTCTAACCAGGCCATATCTCCAAGCAGGCCTAGTCTCCCAGCATTTCATGAGAATTGGGAGGTATTCCAGATACAATCCATAACAACCAGACTTCTAAAGAATGAAGTATAAAAAGGAAGAAAAAGGAATAATTTTCTAGTGAAATAAACTCCAAAAGTGATCAATGTTAGTCAACATCAACACGTTGAAAAATATGTGCCTTGATATGACATAATGAAAATGTTATCGTATCTATATGGTCTTCCTTCCAAAGCCTCAAATTCCAGTCTGTTTAGGAGAAAAATATCAGAGATATCACCACTGAGAGACAGCCCACAAATATCTGACCAATAATTTTGATAATGTCAATGATTATCATAAATAAGGAAAATTTAATCAATGTTATAGGCAAGATAAAGCCAAGAAACCATGACTATTAAATGACATCTGGCATCTAAGATAGGATCCTGGAAAAGAAGAAATGATATTTAGGAAAAAGTAAGGAAATACAAATAACATATGGATGATATGCTAATGCAGTGGTATCAGTTTGCAAATTTTGACAAATGTACTATATAAGTAGAAAATGCTAGCAATATGAAGAATCCAGTGTGTTATACAAAAGTATAACTTTTGTATTATTTTAAAAATAACTTTGTTAACCTGAAACTTTTCTAAAATTAGAAGACTGTTCTGAAATAAAGGCTGTGACAGCTGTCATCAAGTACTGCAGGAGATCTCAGAAGAAAACACTTCACCATGATTTCTAGGCTAGATCTCAAGTATGTGTGGTCACAGTCTAGACCTTGACTCAAAAATGAACAAAAGTAACAGCTCAGACAATGCCACAAGCACATATGCATGTTTGTGCATGTGCACACACAGAAAAATACACACATGCCTCTATTTATATAAGCTGAACTCAAATGGTAGTGAGGAACCTGAAAACTGTAAGAGAAGACTGGATGGCTAATGGTGAGGCTGCGCCACAATTCTAGCAGTACATGGAAATTATATCGCGCTCACTATGGCCTCTGGGAAGGTCATATAGTTTTGAAAAGTTTTATAGGAGCACAATTTTTTATATGCTGTTTATGATTTTTTCAGACAATACTGGGAGAATTGAAAAGTGGCAATGTGTGGTCCTCAAAGCCCAAATTATTACTCCTGTATAAGAAAAATTTCTTGACCTCTCCATGAAGTTACTTCATCGACATTCAGAGCCCTTAAAATCTGATTACACATTTCAATCTTTTCTGCAAGAGCCTAAGTTGAAAAGCCTAAGTTGAAAGCTTATCTACTATCAGTGCTAATTCACTATATTCAGGGCTCTGCTTAATAAGTTCTTCCCTTTAGCATGTCCTATCTGCTTAACCAAAAAGAAAGCAAATGTTGCTTCCAAATAAACAATGATGATCACACTAAAGCATGACATCAGATGTCTCATTGATTTGGTCCCTGAAGACAGGTGTAGAAAGTGAATAACCAGATAAGCAGTGAAGCATATAATATTAGTGTACGCAACATTACCTGCAGCACATTGTTTTTAATCTGTTTCTGCACCTCTCACCCCAGACTTCATGTCTTATCAGTGATAGAAAGGTGATGTTAATGCTACAAGACATGTGATTTCATGAGTACAGAAAACGAGAAATGCTCTTTCCTTGCTTCTAATTTCATAATAGACAAATGTCACTTTCTTTTTTCTTACTGTCTTCTTCATTTTTTTCTCCCTTTCTTCTTTCCTTCCCTCTCTCTTTTTTCCTCCTTTCTTTTCAGTTTTGCTTGTCGCTTTTTAGTTTATTTATTGAAAATGTACTATATATATCCAGGGTCAATAAAACAAATTCTGAGGAACTAATCTTTTGGAATAGTCTAAAACTTCCTCAAAGATGTTCTATGACTTAGAACTCGGAAAAGGTAGAAATAAATCTACTAGGAAACATTTCTCAAGAAACTCGTACTGTATACCATTAATTTCTCTTACCAGAATCAAGTAAAGACCTTTGGTTTTAAAGATGACACAAGAATAAAATGGCTCACACCACTTCTTACATGTAAGAAGATTTCTAATAGAAATCCTAATAAGAAAGTAAGACTTTTCCATACTTTTAAAATAGTTCATAGTAATTTAAAAGCTGCTATAACTTCACTATATTTTTAAAAAGAAGCTTATGAAATATGAAGGATCTATTAACCAGGAGAGGTGAGTATATATACCTGCTGCCGTCTCTTTCCCAAATCTCTCTTTCCAGATGCTGTTTCCCACGGAGTTCATTCACTCTGAACATTTCTTCTCAATGGGAGTCTTAACAGCCCCAGAAGATGTGATGCTTGAGTTGAAAAAAAGCATGCAGTTCCCTTGGGAAATTAACAATACCGTAACAATATGAAAACTATTGCTAAGTATATATTTAAAAATTGAGAACAGTAAAAGAGAACAAGAAGGAGTGAGGTTGATTACTCCAGAGCTGGCGTGTAAGTCCTAGAACTCCAGTCTCATCGCCCTGAGGCCACCTCAGGGACGGCGTCCACGTCTCACGCTCCACCTGTCAGTCTCCTGATGCCAGCCAGGCATCACGGGGTGCAGTACCAACGTGCTCAGGAGATTGCAGCTTCGTTGAATCTGTTCTTCTTTTCTTTCATGACGTCAGTTCTCCTCAGTAGCCCACACTGACATTTTCCCGGTTGACACCTTGGGGGCCTTGTCTGCATGCCCTATATTTGACAAAGCTGAATCTTGCGGCTTGAATGATCACAGATCTGATGCCACTGGTATTTTTACATCACTTTGCTGGGTCTGCTTGTCCTTTCTGAAAACCTGACTTTGTTTTTGGCAGGAATGGATTATCTGATCAGTGTTCTCTTTTATCTTTGCTTCCGAAAGTTATCTCTAAAAAGAAATGTAGACACATGTAACTCTCCACCCTGCTCCTATTAGACTTCGTTATGGAGGCTTCCATTCCAAAGTATGTTGATCCAAAGTATAAGGTATGATTGAAAGATTTGTTAAATATTTAAGTTGAAATAAACTTTATTACAACAAAGGACACATGGCCAAGAACGATAGAATAAGTGTGTAGGGGTGGGGGTGGGGCTTGAGTATTGGAGGGTACTAATAATAATGTGCCTTTTACTAAAAGAAGTTTTAAGAATTTGTAACATTCACCATAGTGTTTTATTACACATCAATATACTATTCCAAAAGATACAGAATCTAAAAGTTTTCCTCCCTACCAAAGGGCTACTTTTATTCCATCTTATAATGAAATTAATTAAAAGACACAGCGTATCCTAGAGTAAATTAAGTATTTTAGGATGAGCTGCCTATATAACCAGGAGACTCAAATAGATAAAGGGTGACTGATTCTCCTTCCCAAGGTCTCAATACAGCAAATCAACCTGCCTCAAATACTAGAATTCTCTCTCTAATAAAAGTAATGTGGAAATATAAATATCATAGTGATAATAAACTTTCTTCCTATATCTGTGATTTAGGATAACTCAAGCCATTTCACAATAATTTTCTCAGGCCTTTTCTCCTCATCACAAATATCACCCTCAAAAACTCTAAGCATCCCAAGAAGATCAATGTTGGATCAAAAATCTCTAATATGAAAATATCTTTAATTATGTCATATGTCTTACTATGACCTTTCTAAAAGCATAAATTATCTGAATCTCAGTACTTCATAAAATCAGAATCGTCACATTTTTCTCCAAGGACTCTTTTAAGAATTTTAAATGTTAACTCAAGAAAAATATTTGTCATAATGATTGACATTTACCAGGAACTATAAAAGTTAAGTACACTGAATGGTATAGACAAATTGGAGACAGTCATTAAAGGAGCAATTTATTTTTCTTTATATATAGATGGGGTAAGAAAATATCTCTTAACTGTCTCATCATAATGCATTATAAATAAACTGTCCAATTAGCCAAGGAAAAAGACTGTGTAGAAAATCTAAATCAGGTGTGGAAAAGGACTATTTTTCATTTTATTAAGACAGGAAAAAAATGTACTTTATGAAAAAAACTTTTTCAAATAAGTTACAATTTCTCATGTAATTTTCCTTGGCTGCTCCATGTTACAAATGCTGAAACTCCTAAATGCCCCCCAAAATGCAACATTTGTGTTATTTATATTAAAACTGGTCTCAGTGAAAATATCCCAGTTTAGAAGCATGTTCAATATTTTTGTCCACAGCTGTATATTAGGGAGGAAGGAAAAGGAGCCCAAGTTTCCTACAATCTGTATTGAAGTGGATTCATGCCAAAGTTATTACCTTATCCTAAAAGACAGTCTCCTGGATATTCACCTAGAACCAGCATGCTCTCATTTTCCCATTTTTATGATTAGTTGCTTTTTAGTTTATAAAGAATGCTACCTTCATTTGTAAAATATTTCATTATCAAATTGAAAGTGTCAACTCCTAAGGAATAAACAATAAAAGAAAACAAACGTAACAGGAAAATGAGTAACAGGTGACACAAAAATTTAGTCAAAATATAATTACAGTGTGAGAGATATCACAAAATCAATTAATGGCATAAGGCCATCATTATTACCTCATAAGTAATGCATTATGGCTGTTTGAAAAATGATTTTGGATGATGGCAGCGAGATGTCAGAAGAGCAGTACCCGGATGTGCTCTCAATCCCAAAATGCACTGAATAAACAGCTGCACACAGCTTGATTAGCTCTGAGAGGACCCAGACTGCCTGAAAGTCTCTTCACACTATGTGACAAGAAAACACCCAACGTGAAACAGGCAGGAAAGCCAAGGCGCAGTTTTGCTACAAACCCCTTCCACACCACTGCATCCTTCAATCGGGGGAGGGCCCACAACGTCCAGCTTATCCTTGAGGATCTAAGGGTCTCAATTACAGATCCAGAATTGAACTTTTCTGAATGCTCCTCAAGAAACCATCTTTTACCTCACTTTTGTTGGAGCTCTGTTGTGAAAACACGTGTCAGCAAGTTGAGACGTACCCAGACTCTGACCAGACTTCCCGTGAAATTTTTTTCAATATAAAGCCAGGCAGTACACAGAGGCAGCTGTTTGATCTAATGTGCAAAGACTAATCTGCAGGGTCAAAGAAAATGAAGAAATGGGAAAATATGCTCCAAACAAAAGAACATGATGAATGTCTAAAAACCAATCATAAAGAAATGGAAATACAAGCTTTATATGAAAGATATTCAAAACAATTTTCCTGAGAACAATGTATCAGCAAATTGGGAATTTCAGAAAAGCAACAGAAAATATTTTTCTTCAAATTTCTCATTTGAGAAACTCAAAGGGTAAATAAGAAAAAAAATGGAGGATAAATATTGGGAAGTTGGAAGAACTTGTTCAAATGGGAAGGTGAACGAATGGAGAAGGAAAGAAGATTGGAAGAAAAAGGAGTTTTGTAAAGAACTGAAGGAAAAATGGAAACAAAGCTTTTGTAAATGGGGAGAGGATTGAAAGGTGGGCAGGGCAATGGGGAAAAAAAGAAGATATATTATATGCAGGTACAAATGCTCCATGATGAATATAATCATCATGTAAGCAAAGCAGGGAATAAATTAAAGAATCAAAAAGTACAAAAGCTATACATACTAAGGTATCACAGTGATATTTTGATACATGTATATATTGTGCAATGTTTAATCATATTAAATACATATCATTTCTTTCCTTTAGAATGAAAACATTTGAAAATTCTTCTAGCATTTAAGAATATAGAATATGTTAATGTAATGTGCTCCTGTACAATAGCACATTAGAGCTTTTACTATGAACTGTATGTTAGTACTCAACCTTTTCCTGTCTCTTTCCCATGCCTCTGTTCCCCAACTTTCGCTGTCCACTATTCTATTAAATTATATGAGATCAAATTTTAAAAAGTATTTTGTTAAAAACATATAAATATTTTTTAAAGAATGCTGAAGAATACAACAACTGAACTGACATTCTAATCAAAAGTCTGATGGATCAGCCATCTCCAAATCATTCAATCAGATAAACAAAACAAAAACTGAATGAGTAAGAATGCAGACCACATAAGGAAGTTATCAAGCTGTGATAACCATACCACATTAACCAAACCTATGCCTCATTAATCAAATCCAAAAAGAAAATCACATGACCATCTCAATAGTGATGGGAAAGCATTCAGGAAATTTGGTAAACTGATGGTGTTATCTTATCAAAAGCTCTGTAAAACCGGGTGTGGTGGCTCACGCCTGTAATCCCAGCACTTGGGAGGCAGAGACAGGAGGATTGCTGAGTGCGAGGCTTGCCTGGGCTACATAGTGAGCTCAGGGCCAGCCTGAACTGCAAAGCGAGACACTGTCTCAAAAAAAAAAAAAAAAAAAAAAAAAAAAAAAAAAAAAAAAAAAAAAAAAAAAAAAAAAAAAAAAAAAAAAAAAAAAAAAAAAAGCTCTGTAAAGATATATAAAAAACTTGTCAGGATGATAAAAGCCACATATAAAAAGCCCTGTCATAACCAACAATTCAGTACCAGGCAAGGATGCTCACTATCGTCACTTCTATCCAACACAGAACTGGCTAGAGGAATTATTTAAAAAAGAAGAGATGATCAAATAATACAGGAAAAAGAACAGTTGCTTCTGTTTTTAGGTACTAAAATAAATAAAATAGTATTTGGAATCACAAATAATATTATTATACACCAGAAAAGAAAAAAAAAGCACAGGGTCTCATACTTCTCAATTTCACACTATATTATCAAGTGGTAATATCTAAAATAGTGTGGAACTACCATAAAAAGTAGTATGGCCCTACCAGTAAAACACAATAGAGATCCCAGAAAGAAAATTTTCATAACAGCAAAAAGAATACATAATTTGTATGGGATCGTCTTTTCTTTTTTTGTTTTTTGAGTTTACTGGTCCATTGTAGTTATACGTTATGATTACATTCATTACTGAGAATTTGTACCTGTTCATGATATATCTTGATTCTTATTTTTCCCATTGTCTTTTCAGCAAATAGTACAGGGAAGACTGAATATGTACTTGGAGGAGTTTAAAGTTGTATACATCATGAATACTAATCAACTCAAAATATGTGTAAGACTTAAAATGTAAGTGCTATGGGCCGGAGGATTAGCTCAGTGGTTCTGGTGCCTGCCTCGCAAACGCAAGGTCCTGAGTTTGATCCCCGGAAACCACATACAATGCTGGGCATAGAGACTCATGTCCAGCAGCAATCAATACCACATACCACAGTGCCAGGCGTGGTGGCTCACGCCTGTAATCCCAGCACTCGGGAGGCAGAGGCAGGAGGATTGCTGAGTTCCAGGCTTGCCTGGGCTACATAGTGAGCTCAGAGCCAGCCCGAACTACAAAGCAAGACCTTGTCTCAAAAAAAAAAAAAAAAAAAGTGCTAAAGATGTGAAACTCCTGAGAAGTTTACATGTGACATATAAGAGAAATAACTTCCTTCCTTGTAACCTCTGCAATAATTTTTCAGACATGACACCACTAGCAAGAGACAAAAGCAAGGCAAGTAGGTGACATTAATTCTGACTAGTAACTTATGTACAGCAAAAGAAAAACTAACAAAATGAAAAAATCAAGCTGCAGAACAGGAGAGAATTTTTGCAAATGTTATAGCCAATAATATTCAAAATAGATACGAAATGTATACAACTTAGTAAAACAAAGCCATAGACTACATTAGACACAAGCAGATTTTAGCTTCTATAATGAGTAACAACACATGGTATTTATACATGTGTAAAACTTTATATGTATAAAGATTATTTGTGAATTAATATTTTTGAAATAGGCAAATAGCCTGAACAGAAATTTCTCAAAAGTAGGCATATAAATGATCAAAAGTATATGCAAAGATACTCAACAACACTAATTATAAAAGGTACCAACCAAGGGCCGGGAGGGTTAGCTCAGTGGTTCCGGCAGGCGCCTTGCAAGTGCAAGGTCCTGAGTTCCATCCCCGGAAGCTTGCCTAGGCTACATAGTGAGCTCAGGGCCAGCCTGAACTATAAAGCGAGACTCTGTCTCAAAAAAAAAAAAAAAAAAAGGTACCGATCAAAATCATAGTGAGATAAAACCTTGCACATGTTACAAGGGCTGCTGTTGAAAAGTAAACGTATGAAAATGTTGGCAAAGGTGAGGTGCAAAAGGAAATCTTGTATAGTGTTGGCTGGCATATGAACTGGCACAGTCATTATGCAGGTTTCCTAAGAACTATCAATAAATCCACAACATGATCCAGAAATTCCACTACTGGGTACATATCCACAGGCTGTATGTATTTTTAACCTAAACAACAAAAAGGAAACCCTCTCAGTTGTTAGAAAATGGATAAACAAAGACATTATATGAAGTTAAATAAACCAGACATGTAAACGCTAATTGCATTATTTCTAAAAATTTAGAACAGTATTTTAAAAAAATTAAATTTGTGTATATTTTCCATTGATATATTTTCACCTGTAAAGTATATTCCTTTTGAGAAATCACTCTACTAATGCATAAAGAGGGGCTAGTATTTATTTAAAAGCAGAAGTAGCTACATTCAGGACTTGAATGAGGGATGAATATATTCTCTTTTATGATTTTAACCAAAAAGAAAAAATATAAAATTAAAAATAGTAATTCACTGATTCAAAGCTTATTTTGAATCATTACTATATAGCAGTTCTTGTAAACAAAAGCATGTACTTAACTTCATGGAGGTTATATGATACTATGACAGGCTGAAGAAATGGATTATTCCTCTAGAATATAATGATGTGGCTCCTCTCATCAAGGGGTAAATTTATTTCCCATCATGTTGAAACTTCTTTCTCATGCAATCAGTCGTGACAAACAATGCAACAGAAGTGACACTGTGCCAGTTTCTGACTTAGGGAATCACACTTGGGAACTTGACCGGTCAGTATAGTCTAGGCTTGCCCGCTATATGCCAATAAGTACATGGCCCCGGGCCTCCCAACCCGATTGCTAGGCGAACCCTCTGAAGCTGATTAAAGGTTCACAGGCAAATCCAGCCAAGGCCAAAGGTTTCACCTAGCTGACTGGCCCATGCTGCCAAACCACAGAACCAATATCTGATATAGTTATTATCTTAGGCAATTAAGTTCTAGAGTGTATTTTCAATAAGAAATCAATTGATATGCTAAGTATCTTTCTCATAAAATGTAATTAAAAGAAAGTGAAAAGAGCTCCTACAGCTAGAAAAACAGACATTCTTTTTTTCTTTCTTTCTTTCTATAAGACACAGCTTTTGTCTGGGGAGGAAATGAAAATGAACACATATTTATGAAGCAGTTTTCCAAACAAACAGAAGATCCAACACACAAGAGAAGCTGTTAGTTGAACTAAGAATAAGATGGAGAATGTCACATCCAGGCTTATGACATTTATATCATAGAGGTGTAGTAAGAATTAAAGAAATAAACATAATGAAGAACCTAGAACAGTACTATCTATCAGCTGTTATAGATACCAAATTGAGTGTTTTGTTCACTCATTTGATCTTTTAGGTTTACCTATCATACTGTTTTGTGCGATATCATATTTCCCCTAAAAATAAAAACTAATGGAAAATAAGCCCTCTCATGACATCTCAGGATGCCTATAATATAAGCCCTACACAGAAAATAAGCCCCAGTTAAGACTTTTAACCCGACAGATACATTTGTGCATCCACTGAAATATACAACTGATATTACATTAAAAATTATATTTTAATATAGAATTAAATGAATAATATTATTTACATTAAGACTTAAAATAGCCAATAATATAAATTACAATTAAGTATTTGTAAATAGCCAACCAGGCACCTTTGGATGAAAGGTAATCACCTATATAAATAGAAGAACTTGGGATTTATTGTCACATGACCAATCAGAGTACAGAAATAATGTAAGTAAGGCCAGAGATTTGGCTCAGTGGTCTTGGCGCCTGCCTACCAAGCACAAGATCCTGAGTTCGATCTGCGGTAACCACATACCACAATGCTAGGCATTCCAAGTGGAGTGACTCACACCTGTAATGCCAGCACTCAGGAGGCAGAGACAGGAGGATTGTTTTGAGTTCAAGGTTTTCCTGATCTACATGGTGAGCTCTGGGTCAGCCTGAACTACAAAGTGAGGCACTGTCTCAAAAAAAAAAAAAAGAATGTATATATAATGTGCACACTTGTTAATAAGTGGATGTGTTGTATCTACCATGTATTTTAATAACCCAGTATGCTATATATTGCAACAAGTGGGACCTTGTGCTTGCTAGGCAGGCACTGGAACCACTGAGCTAAATCTCTGGCCTAGTGATCATTTTTGTTGACAATCCTGTCTCTAAGTCTTGACTTAATGGAAACTTTGTAAGGCCTGGCATTCAAAAGGTCATGACTTGTGAAGAATCCATGAGATACCATCACTGACAACTGTGTTGTCCATACACTGAGAGGAGGCTACACGGACAGGAAGTACTCCTTTAAGGAGAGTTCTGTTGCTGACCATGAGAAATGGTCCTGTGGATAATGATGTTGCAAAAACTCAGGCCAGAATTCTGGGTTTGTGGAGTTAGGATGAAGTTTCATAAGAAGATGACATGACTGTACTTGAATAAATGTATATTGTTGTACATGAAAAAATAAAGACATTCTCTGAAAATAATCCTACAGCATCTTTAGACCAAAACTTAATACAAGACCCAGTGTTAATCTTGGGAAAATAGAATATGTGCACATTCCCACATGGATGTGTGTATGAGATAGCAAAGCTCAGAAATTAAGAAAAGTATACTACTAAGAAATGTAGAAACATGAATATAGAACTGCCCTATTTGGGTTATTTCTCTAAATGGAGGTTTATCATTTTACAAAGAATTTTTCCCTTTGCGACTTTTGCTTCAACAATCTAAAAATTAAAAAGTTTCAATCTCTTATTTGCTCACTGTCTATATCAGACTAAATAATTTGTCATAAATTTACTGAGCAAATTCTATGTTTCAGATAGTATGTTAGATCCACTTAATGAAGGAACAATTATAGATGACACTGAATTTAGGAACCCCAATAATTTTGCATATCAGTAGGACTTCCTCTTAGGATTTCCTAACAAGTAGCTTAAATACTCAAATTCTCACACATATAATATACACTTGTTTCTATTAATATCTTCCTGGTTTAAAATCATTCCCTTAGAAAAAGCATTTTTCTAATATACTAAACTTATGTCTTTAATTCAGCTTTCTTATTTTTGTCCTAGAAACATAAACACTGAGTAAAATAAATCCTTGGCCAAATCAATCACTCTTAAGATTCCTTTGCTTTAAAAGCCAAGTCTCAAGGCTACATTCAAAAACCACTTTTCATAAAATCAAAACTATAGAGTGAATAGACAAGAGATTGAAGAAAATTGGTTTGCATGTGTAAAGTTTGCCTGCACATTTTATGTGTCAAAGTTACTCCTTACTGCATCAGTATATTCATACTTTACAATTTGCTTTTTTAATTTTTTTTATTTATTCAAGAAGGAGTTTTGCAACTCTGGCACTACTGAAATTTCAGATTGGAAAATGGGCAGGGCCTTTCCTATAAAAGGCTTTCTGATCTATAATACAGGGAGTTTGTTTCATTCTTATATCTATTTAGAATTTTGTTTACAATAGCAAGGAATAAACTAAGACTCTAAGTGACTTCCATCACTCATATCTAACACTGAGAAAATTTATTAAGTTATACAGTATGTCAGTGCTTTTTAAATTGGAAAACATATAGATTTTAAACTGTCTCCAGAAAGATCGTTTATAATACTAGAAAGTATACTTTTCTTCTACAGAAACACATTATGAGAAAAATGCTACTTGTTTAGAAAACACCAGAAAGAACTGAATGTTTTTATCAAATCTTTTCTTTTTATTTGTGAAATACCCATAATTCAACTCTGCTCAGTCTTAAAATGCCACATTTCATGTG
Source organism: Thryonomys swinderianus (assembly GCA_004025085.1). Taxonomy (NCBI): domain Eukaryota; kingdom Metazoa; phylum Chordata; class Mammalia; order Rodentia; family Thryonomyidae; genus Thryonomys; species Thryonomys swinderianus. The sequence goes on along the minus strand of PVIC010007715.1, from coordinate 13,721 downwards.
CAATAAAAATATTATGTTAATATAACAGATGTCTTTCAAACTGTCAAACATTAATTACAATTAACTAGAGTGTTTTTAAAATAAGATTAAATTGTGACTCATTTTGAATTATAGTTCAACAAGCTAATGTTCTTTCTAACAATAACTGAGTATTGACTGATTATAGTAAATAGCAATTGCAAGATATATTTTTTTAAGGCCACAAAAAAATGTGCTATTTTGTGTGCTGTCTTTGAAGCAGTGCTCATTCCTTCACACGAAACAAAATGGATGTTTGCTGCATTTTCAGCACAAACATGTTGGTATTTAACAGAGACAGAAAAGATTGCCAGCTTTCACACATTTATCAAAGATTATCAATGGTTCTAAACATCATCTAGTAATCTTTTTTGATACCTTTCTAATAATTTATTTTAGTAATTCCTAGTGTCTGCAGAAAAGAGATTGTGATCCTTAATTTTTAGATTCTTTAAGCAAAAATCTCAAAGGGGTCAGACTACAGTGAAATACTTCAATATCAAAGTAGACTAATGTTGGTCTCAAAAGTATAAAAATATCTTAAATACACTCATAGCAAACGTGTAAATTTGATCTGTAATTTTTGAATTATATCACAAAAGTTTACTATTAGTGCAGATACTAAATTTCAGCATACTAAATCTTTATAATGAAGTCTATTCAGTAGTTTAGATATCAGCTCTGCTGACCATTTATAACAGTATTCTAAAACAGTAGGAGTTAAAATTATATGTACTCCTTAAACTTTATTAGCTTTTATAGCAAATGTCACAGATAACTGATGATTTTTTATTAAAGTGAACATACACAAATCACAAATCAGTTGATAGCTACTTTCCCCTAATTCTCTATAGGGTGTGATTATTATTTAAATATCTCCACCTATCACTTTGCTGTCTTATTATGTCGTATGTTTTGCTTGGCTCCAGTCTGTCACTTCACAAATGCTGAGTGAATATTATTAGCTACACTATATCTCCATGTAGAGAGACCCAAAATTTGACTGATCTTTGAAACATGCCAAAATTCTTAACATGCTGGTTTATAAACAAAGGATTCAATGATTCCAATGAAAATAATATATAAAACAATCTGTGCTAGGGAGAACGTCTCATGGCTTCTCAGTAATGACCTAATGGCATCACCTTGTGAAGTGTTAGTCACATGGCACATGAACTTTGCAGGTAAGTTCATGGTAGGATCCAATTTTTAGACCATACAAATAATAAAATGAAAGATTACACTTCAGACACTGACTTTCCAAATGGATGAGTCAGCCTTGTACCATTTCTCCTTATTGAATACAATCTTAACACTTTCAGACTGTTTCACATCAAATTATTATTCTGAAAAATATTATTGCTATCACCTTGAAAAGTAAGGCTGGACTGGGTGAAGCTAAATAGACCAAAATGTGAGTGCTATCTTTTTTTTTTTTTTTTTTTGCTTTTTGGAGACAGGGTCTCGCTTTGTAGTTCAGGCTGGCCCTGAGCTCACTATGGTACCCAGGCAAGCTGCCGCGAACTCAGCAATCCTCCTGTCTCTGCCTCCCGAGTGCTGGGATGACAGGCGTGAGCCACCACGTCCGGCATTGTGGTATGTGGTGTTGATTGTTGGTGGGTGTGTCGCCACGCCCAGCATTATATGTGGTTACCGGGGATCAAACTCAGGACCTTGCACTTGCAAGGCAGGCGCTGGAACCACTGAGCTAACCCTCCGGCCCGTGAGTGCTATCTTTTATGACCATGGCAGGCAGAATAATGGCCCTCAGGGATGTCCAAGTCCTAATCTTTGACACTTACAAATATTTTATATTTGATGGCAAAGGAATCACAATAGTAGATAAAATTAGAATTTTGAATTAGCAGATCTTCAAATAGGGTGACAACCCAGTTTATCTGGGTATGTCCACTGTAACTATAAGGGCCCTGTAAAGAGAGAGTTGGGGTGGGGTGATACGTGAGAAAAGAGTCAACTGACCATTGCTGTTTTTTAAGAAGAAAGGAGCCCACAAGCTGAAGCACACCCTTAGCCTCTGGAAAAGCAAGGAAATGATGTGCACTTACATTCTCTGGAAGGATGATACCCCAGCTGATACCTTTACTGTAGCTCAGGGAGACTGGCTTTGGACTTCTGACCTTTACAAGTGAAAGATAATTATCTGTTGCTTTAAATCACTGATTTCCTGTCATTATCACTACAACTTTTCTTGTTTTTTTTAATGCACTTATTTCCACGTCAAAGACATTATATATGCTATTTCTTTCAGACTCCATAAAAGTTCTACTTTAAGAAGTTGACTAATTTGAATAAAAACAGATATTAAAATATGAGCCTGGTATTAAAACTGAGATCTGGTTTTAAGACATATTTCTTGAATACATGGTATATTTTTTATAAAGAAGTAGTTCTTCACTTATTTTGTATTCTTATAAGCAACTAATATTGAGAAACTAGTCCAAATTCTTAGTCTCTAAAATTATCATCCATTGCTCCAGCCAGAAGTGAATGCCCCATTTCTGAGTTTCTCAGGTTTATGACTTGAATATAATATTGGTTTTGAACATACCATCCAGATCCACTGCTTTTTACAACTAGTCTTTATTGAAAAAGCAATATACATTCAGACAAGTAAAAATTTAATAAGTATACAGCTTGTTGAATTTTTACAAAGGAAATATAATCTTGTCACCAAAATCTAGATCAGAAATAGAATATTACCAAGATTTAAGAAATTATCTTTGCTTTTATCCTATCATTATCCCACTCATCTTCAACTCTAATTGATATTCTGATATCTAAAAGTATAGATTAGTTTTCAGTAGGTATTATTTTAAGGACTTCATATGAAGCCTATTTAGTACTGTTGAGCTGTGAGTACAGAGGAACTCTAATTTATCTACGGCAATAAAGCTGGTGAAATTAGAGCTGAAATTCAAATCAAAAAAGTTAGCTTCAGACGCTACTCATTTAATCTATATTTCTGAGTGGGTAATGAAATAAACTGTACCTCATATATTTTTTCCTCATAAGTTGTGGTTGTATATTATTTACCTTAGGTAGACACTAAGTTCAACTTCCGAAATGACAGGGCTTATGCTTAATTCAATGTATCATGTTTAGTATTCAGTGCATTCTATGACTTATCTATTCAGAAATACTTGCGGGTTGATTAAATAAGGGAATGAATGAAATGTAACAAAGAAATGCTTATTTTAAGTATGATGTACTGATACTCTAGAACCTTCATAATATTAAAGTGATATTCCTTGCCAATTTAAGCAGTGATTTTACATTTCTTCTAACCACCAAAGAACACATTCCAGTAAGACAAAAATCACTCAACATTTTGCAGTAATTAGGTATATTTATTAAATATTGTCCTATATACTGTGAAACTCTGTGAAGAATACATAATGTCTGATGTTAGTCAGAAAGTAAAATGTTCCCTTAACATGAATAATCTACTCAGGTATCTTTCAGCCTTAGATTGCAAAGCATATATTTAATTCACTGTTTTTCCTCTGCTTACAATATTTCTAATTGTTATGATGAATACTTCTCTATCACTTCTTCAGATGTAGCATGGCGGGGGTTAAAATATATCCCTCTCCTGGAACTTACGTCTAGTATTTCTAAAAAAAAGATTAAACAAGAGAAAGAACTTTGATCAAGGTTAGGTTTAAACCTACATTAGATAAGTTTTATAAGTTAAGAACAGAGCTCACCTCATTATGTCCCACAGAGATGAACTGAGGTGACCAGTATCATTAGCTTGCCAAAGGTCAACTGTCCTCCAAACTCTCAGGACCATGTTTATTCCACTCCTACTTCACTGGTCATAGTCAAAAAAAGCAATGTACTGACAGAGGCAGATAGACACAAAGACTGAACAACTGTACGCTACTGGAAGGGAGTTGACATTATGAGCCAATGAATGCACGCAGCCCCAGAACTTGTTGCCTCCATTTAAGCCTACATAACAAGAACACTCTATTAACCCATTTTCGATTTCTAACATTTGGAACTGTAAAGAAATATTGTGTTCTTTAAAGCCACCATATTTTTTTTTTAACATAGCAATAAAAGAAAACCAAAATACAAGGAACTCAAGGGATATACAGAAGTCAGGTCAAAAGGGTTGATGACACACGTAGAAGAAGGTAGAGAAACAATTTAATAGGTAAAACGTTAAGTATTTGCATGTATTCTCTAGAAAGAAACAAATTTTTATAATACTAGTATTCATAGTACTGTAGTTTTCTTAGTAGAAGTCCTTCACTTCTATGGTTACTTCAATTCCTATCATTTTTCTTGAAGTACTGGTTTTTTTAAATTTTAGACCTCTTGAGGTATTGTTTTATAATTTCCTTCTCATCACTTTTATTGTTGGTATTCATAAGTGCTAGTGCTTTTTGTGGGTTGACTCTATATCCTGCTACTTTGCTGCAGTTGGTTGCTAGTTCTAAGAGTTGTATGGTGGAGTTCTAGGAATTTTCTATGTAGAGTATCATGTCATCTGCAAATAATAATTTGAGTTCTTCTTTTCCTGTATGTATCCCTTTAATTCGTTTCTCTTGCCTAATTTCTCTGGCTGATATTTTAAGTACTATGTTGAATAAAACAAGTGCTAGCAGACATCTTTAACTTTCTGATTCTACATGGGTGGGGGGGTGCTTTTAGTTTTTCCCTATTTAGTATAATACTGGCTATAGTTTCTTATGAAGAGATGTTACCATACTGAGGTTTGATTCTTCTGTTTTTATCATGAAGGAGTGTTGGATTTTATGTACAATCTTTCTGAATTTATTTATATGATGATGTGGCTTTGGATCTTGCTCCTGTTTCAGTGATGTATTGCATTTACAGATTTACATACATTGAACCATCTTTGCATCTCTGGGGTCAAACCTATTTGACAATGATGTACAATATTTTGATGATACACTGCATTCTATCTGCTAATATCTCTGCAGTATTTTCAGATAGAAGCAGAGTTGATCCATCCTCTCCTGTTTTACCACCTGCTGCCTCCTTCGCATCACATCTCTTGGGCTGAGCTATGACAGGTGACCTGATAAATGAGGATGGTAGCAAGGATTGGGATAGCACAAGCTTCTGTTGGGATGATCAGAATGGCACATAATTTTAAACGTAATTATATCTAGAGTGTTCTATGGATTTATTTAATTTTTTCAGATTGTGGTTAACCATGAGTAACTAAAACCACATCAAGCATGGATAAAGGGGGACTAAAATATCCATAAAGCATGGATAAAGGAAGCCCAGCTGGACTAGGCCCTTAGCTATGTGAAAAGTAAAACTTAAAAGCAATAACTTAAATATAAATTTAAGAACTCCAAGCAATACAAGAAGGAGTGGCCAGATTTACTTTCATTGCTTGTAACAAAATGTAAGAGGAGAATAACTTCAGATAATTGTTAACTTAAAAAAACAAAGATTTGATGATTTCAGAAAGCCTCTGTGCATCCAACATAGGAAAACACTAAGACTAGGAGAGTCATATGCAGGAAGGTACGCTTTGGAGGGAAAAGCCAGTGTATGGTTAAACATGATAGCTTGGACTTTAAAAGATCAAAAGGTAAAAGTATCCTCCTAAAGAATTGCTTAAAGTGATTAAGCATCTAACTCATAGATTACCTCAAACCTATCAACAAAAGTCCAGACAGACAAAATTATAAAGGAAACCTAACCAATAATGTCTCAGCTTTTTAAAACTTTTCTCTAAGCCAATAATTTTAATATATACTGTTTTTGTTTTAAAAAAGAACATGTTACCACTCTATGAACACCATACAATTATTCCCATGTTGTACGTACTCTATATATTAAGATTTTTTTGTTTTTCAGATACAAGCATTAGAGGGCATAGCAATTAACTTGAAAAACAGGAACTAGCTGAACATTATTGGACAAATCATATAACTGAGGGTGAATCTAAAAAAATCATATATTAGATATAAAGATATAGGAATATTTTGGATATTAGGGGAACAAGAAAACATGAATAGTGTCTTTTGGATGACTCTAGAAATAATCAAGTATAAGCCTTTAGAAATAACATCACTGTGTCAGTTTATTTCCCTACAGGGCTAGATGGATTGACTTAGCTCACAACAGAAATCCAAATTGTGCCAAGGAGGACACAAAACTTGAATTGATGGTCTCCTTAAGAACACTTGTAGGCCAGGGATTTAGCTCAGTGGTTCTGCACCTGTCTCACAAGTGCAAGATCCTGAGTTCAATCCCCAGTACCATATGATAGGAAAGAGCAGTGTTTGAAAAATACAGTGATGAGCTGATGAAAGTGGAATGGATTCTGTACAAGACTAAAAATTTCATAGGAAAATGAACGTTTACAGTGATGCTTAGTCTGTCCAGCAACTTCCTGAAAGCCACCTATTAAGAGAGTTGCTTTGGGCCGGAGGGTTAGCTCAGTGGTTCCGGCGCTTGCCTTGCAAGCGCAAGGTCCTGAGTTCGATCCTGGTAACCACATACAATATTGGGTGTGATAACTCACACCCACCAGCAATCAATACCACATACTACAGTGCCAGATGTGGTGGCTCATGCCTGTAATCCCAGCACTCGGGAGGCAGAGACAGGAGGATTGCTGAGTTTGAGGCTTGCCTGGGCTACATAGTGAGCTGAGGGTCAGGCTGAACTACAAAGCGAGACCCTGTCTCAAAAAAAAAAAAAAAAAAGAGAGAGAGTTGCTTACTTGAACACATGCATTCAGGATACAACTTCTTTCCTTCTCCTATGGTATTTTATTGTCTTATATAAAAATTGAAGAAAAGCAGCAAGTATACACAACCTCCAAGACCTCTTTCATAATTTAGTGTTATCTTTGTATGATCCAGAGTGTTGCTTTGAGGCATTGGATAGTTTTTATCTTTGGTGACAGATACATTCACTTCACTCTTATTTACATAGCTGTACATAGAAGCTGTGTAATGACAAGGTCTCTGCAAGGCTGGAATACTTTCTTAATAGCAGGAACACAATAGTGTCTGGTATCAATCTTGTCCAACTGACTTGACTGTAGTGATTTAAAGCTTTCATTCTTTGAATCCAAAATCTAATTTTTAATGCACTTTCTGTCAGCTGTCTTTATAGATTCTAAATGAGTTTCTGTCATCCTGACACACTCCCAGATAAATTGAAACTTAACTAGGGATAACAATTTGATTCTCAATAGAATAAGTGCGATATATATTTTGGTTATTTCCACGCTAAATTGTCATTGGCTTCTCTGCGTTGTTGAGTTCATGAACATCTCTGATGATCAACTAGTTCTGAAATTTACTGCCTGACAATCTATTGTAGGCAAATTGCCATGCTGACTTTGAACCCATTAAGTATCACTCCTTTGCAAGCATGCTGACCCGAGGAAAAGACTGAAATCATTCTTTTTTCACAAACCTAAAATTACTGAGCATTGCAGCAATTATTTCTCCCAAGTGCTCACTTCAATAGGATGAGTAATCATTTTACTTAAAGAAAAGCCATTGTGATGGCCAAAGGATGTTGAGAAGGCAATAATGTGGTTCTTTTTCAATGCTACAAAGAAAGGAGGCAGGAAAATTGAACTTGGTGTGCAGAAATGAAAGTGAGAGAGGAAAGAGAAAACAGGATTTGAAAAATGGCCTTTAATGAGGTTCAGTGCAGTATACAGATGTCTAAATACTCAAGGCATTCTACACTAACCCTCCAAAGGGCTCCGTTTTTTCAGAATATAGTCTTCCACATTTGTAAAGCAATTTAGTACTTAAATGTAATGTCCCTTCTCTCCTCAACATCTCTTTAAGTATCTTAAAGATGAAGCTCCATTTACAAATAGGCAACCTGAGGTCCAAAGGACCAGTGATTCAGTCCATGTTGCACAGCTAGGTAACAGTTAGACCACACTCTGCCTCCCCAAGCCAAAGAAGTTTTTCTGTTACCTCATTGACTCTACTACACTGGAGGACCTTAGTTGACTTCCACTAGTTGTTAATTATATTATTTTCTCCATGGAACTTACTGGAGAAGCTTTTTGATCCTTTTGAGATTTTATCTGCTTAGTAATCTTGTAATTTTCGAAGGCTGTTTTGAGATGAGATCCTGACATGGTAGTTCTCCACAGGAGAACCAAAATGGCACCCTTCCTTGGTGTTTGAGGAGGTAAAGCCATAGTACAATCTGATCTAAAGAAAGTTCTCCAATATGAGGTAAGTTTTATGTATGCACCTTCAGCTTGAGTAATCTCATGTCTATTTCATTTGCTATTTTTCTTTGGCACTGAGTATAAAACAGAACTAAAAATATCATTCCTTTAAGAATTAAATGAGCTCATGCATGGAAAAGCATATTGCATGTATAAGATGTTAATGCCTAGGAGATAACATTTCTCCAAAGAAAAATGCAACTAAAACATCAAATGAACTTTGTAATGACTGATCATTGTGGTTGAATGGGAGAGGTAGACTGTGGAATATCTGTTGCAGATGTGCCTAGCACCTCACCTATGTCTTTCCAGGGATCAGTGTTATTGTGATTATTAAGTTTACTTGTCAACTTGACTGGGTCAACAGACTTTTAGAGAGGACCTTGGAGGTGAAGGTGTCATACGTATCAATGGAGCGACTTTCTGATGCTCAAAGTGAACGTGCTGTGAGAAGGCATGTGGGGGAGGTGCACCCTGGGAGGGCACAGCCCTGGCTGGTGCTTTTCTCCTATGCTCTGCTTCCCGGCCACCAGGAAATGAACAGCTTTGCTGTATAACATTTTTCTATCATGATATTCTTGATTTGGAGCTAGCTGACCATGGCTTGAAAGCCCTGAAACCATAAACCAAAATAAATCTCTCTTTAAATTGTGAATGCCAGGTATTTTTCTCAGTAATGAGAAAACTGACCAAGACACACAGCAGTCTCAACTGACTGTTGCTCCTTAAAGAAAGCACTGAAGCATGCCACCTTACATGCTGAGCTGGTGCCAAGCACGCCAGGACTGTGGGACTCGAACCTCCAGAGAATAACCTTCAGTCAACAAGAAGTAAGAGCTGAAAGAAAAATACCACAGCATCTTCTTCCTTTAGGTGGAATGATTCTAAGGAATTCTTTTCTAACTATAAATAATCTTCAAGACCTAAGTTCCAGAACAGCTGACTAAATAGAAGGGAGTATTTTTATACTTAATACTTCAACCTGTGCCCTCCCTTTGTGACTGACTTTATGGCAATAGTGTAGACTATGTGCACATACACAGCAACTAACCATGGGATTTTATGACCGTATGACAGGATATGATGCAGAGGATGTATAAATATTAGGGTATTTCTTCTAGAAATTATAATCTCGATTTTACTGGTGATGGAGTAAATCTTGAAAAATTAAATAAAATTACCTCTGAGACTTCTGTACTTTTTAAATGGTTCATGGGATAAAAGGAGGGTGAACTAGAATACAAAAGACGAAAATTTATTCCAATTCTAGAGACCATAAAATCTTCACAAAATGTTTTATTTTGTCTCTGCTTCAAGCTTGAAGTAGTTCATTGCCTGGTCCACAAGACATATTAAATGTCTTATGATCAATAAAACATCACTAAAAATCTTTTGGTCTGATGATCTATTTAAAATGTGTATTTTAAGTTACTCCAAGACACCAAGGTCATAGAAAGAGAAGGCATGTATTTTACTAGCCACACTTGTATTTGTAAATGTAATATAATCTGTGTCTCCATCAACATTGATATATATTTACTATCCATGCAACCACTATACAAACTATACACACGTTAATAGAATGTGTGTGTGTACACATACACATATGTATATATATATATATACACACTATACACGATACACATAATATATGTGTGTGTTCTTCCATTTATGGTTGGTTAATAAACCAATAAATTCATGGCAATTTGCAAATATTACAAATAAAAATGAACCTACTGAAAAATGCTAAGATCAACATTTACATTAGCCTACAATTGAGAAGAATCATCTAACAAAAGCCTGTTTATTATAAAGTATTTAACAACTCTTATTTATTACTGAACACCTGTATCCTGACACACTGGCCACAAAGAACACTGTAGAGTGTCAGTTGCCCCTCTGCTCTCGATGATCACTAGCAGACTAGGATCTATGAGAATGGAGACTGCTGTCTACCACTAGCCACAAAAAGATCTAAATTTTAAATTTGAAGTATGGTTTCTACTGAATAAAGTTATTTTCCTGCTATCAGAAATAAGAAAATCAGAAGTTGATTTATCATAAATCAGGTATCATTGGTAAAATTAAACAGATACCCATATTTTTTCTAACCACACAGCTTGTGTTTGAATTCCAGTTCTACAAATTCTGATCTGTGTGCCATGAGTACGTTATTTAGCCTCTGTATTTTCATTATATTGTTTGTAACATATGGATGAGAACATTCCCTACCACACAGTATCACACAGAGTTAAGCAAGGTAAATATGTAAGCAATATAATAGCATTTGTGTTATCTTAGTGCATAGCCCATCAATCTACAATATATAAACATCATTAAAACATACCTACGCATAGAATATGTCCATTGAGTACTTTATAGATACAGTATAATTGTATGCAAGATTTAGTAGACAATATGACTTTCATGATGATTTTGACTAATTCATTAAGAGGCAAGAACTCTGTGAAAGTTAAGCAGGGGCTCCATGAGAGCTCCATGATAGATCTTGCCTTAAAAACCTTATTAGTATCACTTAGTATACACCTTCCAAAACCATCATTCAATTCTCCTCCTACTGATTAAATTTTCAGTTTCATATAAGGTTATCAATAATCTTGATTGGAGTCATTTTCCTCCTTGGTGTATCAAGGTAGCATATTCCTTTCCTAATCAGCTTTATCATCTGTGATTAAGATTCAATACACACTATAGCTGCTCTTCCTACAGAGTTGTGTGGAGCATGGGATAAGAGACAAGCAGTAGGCTACTAATATTCTGTGAAACTTTTATCAAAGATTTCAGATTGGATTTCAAGATTTTTCCCTTTTTAGTACAATCTCCAATGCCATCAATAGTTTCCCTAGCTTCCAGCAGTTTTCATACCACAACCTCAGAAACTAACTCATCTGTGTTGAATGCAACTTGATTTTTTTTTTTTTTTTTTTGAGACAGGGTCTCACTTTGTAGTTCAGGCTGGCACTGAGCTCACTATGGAACTCAGCAATACTCCTGTCTCTGCCTCCCGAGTGCTGGGATGACAGGCGTGAGCCACCATGCCCGGCACTGTGGTATGTGGTGTTGATGGCTGGTGGGCCTGAGTCATCACATCCAGCATTGTATGTGGTAACCGGGATCAAACTCAGGACCTTGCGCTTGCGAGGCAGGCACCAGAACCACTGAGCTAAATCTCCGGCCCCCTGCAACTTGATTTTTTATCCTTTGCCACCTTTCCAGAGAGCACCCTGACAAGTACACAAATGACTAGATGCAGATTATCTTGGTCTTTCTCATATTAATCCTAGAGCCTGATGTAGCCATTAGCATTTGATTCCTATAGTCAATAAGTGATTAAACCAGAGCATACAACTGTAGACATAATCAAGGTAAAGTTCATCATTACTCTTCATGTGTGTTAGTAATTATTATCCAAGTGTCTTGGCATCACAAGCCATATTATTTTGTGTTAATGAAATAACGCACAGATTCATATAGAATCATTTTAAACTAAAGAAAGAACAGAAGAATATAACCTTTTCTACAATATTAGATTAATTTTTTCATGACTAGAGCATCTCACTGTAAATTAGACCTTTTTATATTTGGAATTTCATTGCTGTGAATGTAGAGGAAGGAAGGAAGGAAGGAAGGAAGGAAGGAAGGAAGGAAGGAAGGAAGGAAGGAAGGAAGGAAGGAAGGAAATAACTTAAAGCTTCGTACAAAGAAATCTCCAGGATCAGATGGCTCTGCCACAAAATCTTACTAATCATTTAAGATGAAAATAGTTCTAATTTTATACAAATATTTTTTTTTCAGTCCTGGGCAAAGGCAAGTGCTCTGGCATCCCTAGCCCTATACAAGTTATTCTAGAGGATGAAGAGAAATAGAAAAACAGAGATAGTGCCCTTTAATATGTTCTTAAGCATAGCAATAAAGGAAAAGTACAGACCAAAAATACAAGTAAAATGAAGTGAAAAAAGAGAATAGATAGCTGGGGTTGTATTTCAGTAATAGAGCATTTGGCTATCATGTGCAACATTGGCTTCTGATCCATGCTACTGAAAAAAAAATTGATGTCTTTACTGCAAAATGTACCCTAATTCTAGAATGGTGTCTGTTAATGGAACATGGAAGCTAGCAGACAGTACAAATATTATTCTATGATAAATAATCTCCAGGAGATAGAGACTAGCCTTGTGTGTTTGAGGCGTTTGATCTGCAGTCCTACAAAAAAAGTCAAAACCAAAATAGAATACAAAGCTAGTATTTATATCAATAAGTATTTATATTATTCTCATAAATAAAACTGGTTTTATAGGGCTGGGGATTTGGCTCGGTGGTTCCAGCATCTTCCTGGCAGGCGTGGGGTCCTGAGTTTGATCCTTGGTACTGCAGTGCTGGGCATGGGGGTTCATGCCTGTGGTTCTGGCACTTGGGGGGCGGAGGCAGGAGAATTGCTGTGAGTTAGAGGCTGGCCTGGGCTGCGTGGTGAATTTGGGGCCAGCCTGAACTACGGGGTGGGACCCTGTCTCAAAAAAACTGGAAAAAAAACCACTGGTTTTATAAATTTAAATTTTTATTATGGACTATAAAACACCCAGCAAAGTGTACAAAACAGAGACTTGAGTTTTAATGATTAATTGTAAAGCAAATCCTTGATAGAATCTGTAATCTGGGTGGCTGAGGCAGAGGATCTCAAGTTTGAGCCTAAGCCAGGGACCCCAACAATTTGGTGAGAATTTGTCTCCAAAAATAGAGAAGGACTAGGGGTATAGCTCATTAGATGTATTATACAGCAAAGGCCCTAAATGCAATCCCCAGTGTTGAAAGAAAGAGAACAGAACACTGTCATTGCCCAGAAGGCCAACTGACTATTCTTTTCCAATTACAACTGCCTCCTTTATACCTAAAAGTAGCTACTATTCTGGTATTATGTTCACTTCCTCCTTTTATTTGTATTTTTGGTCTGTACTTTTCCTTTATTGCTATGCTTAAGAACATATTAAAGGGCACTATCTCTGTTTTTCTATTTCTCTTCATCCTCTAGAATAACTTATACAGGGCTAGGGACGCCAGAGCACTTGCCTTTGCCCAGGACTGAAAAAAAAAAATTATTTGTATAAAATTAGAACTATTTTCATCTTAAATTAGTAAGATTTTGTGGCAGAGCCATCTGATCCTGGAGATTTCTTTGTACGAAGCTTTAAGTTATGAATTTTACTTAAGTTTAATAATTCAATTACTAATATAATTTTTAAAAATTGATCTTATTGGTACATTTTATACATACAATATGATCAACATGAAGAATTTGTACTTGTTTTTATTTTTCTGTAGTACTGAGGATTGAACTCAGGACCTTGTGCTTGGCAGGCAGGCATGTGCCACTGAGCTACATCCCTAGCTTTGTGTAGTTATTTTAAAAAATCATCTCATAACTAAAATTTTTGTACTTATATTGGTTGTTTTTTTT
>PVIC010007714.1:0-50138 GCA_004025085.1 Thryonomys swinderianus | reverse complement strand
AGGCAGGCGTGGGAACCACTGAGCTAAATCTCTGGCCCTACTGCATCTTATATAATGAGGTATCTAGGGTATGAGACCCAAGTGTTCATGAAATTCATTTGTTCCATACACACCTTTTGCACATAATGTGAAAGTAACTTAACACAAGGTTTTAGCCCATGAAGTTGTGCTGACTGACCCCTCTCACTCGAGGTCAGATAAGGGATTTAACGTGGGGCACTGGACTGGGGGCTCAGCCTGGGTGAGCAGGTGAGGTAGTTCCTGTCAAATCCCATCAAGACGTCGTCATCTTTCTCCAGATAGGAAGAGATCTGTGTGTAATAATGGACTTAAGTACACTTGAGAAAATTTTAGGGAAACCTGTGGCTCACAGGTTATTTGGTTCTTGGGGGAATAAAGGACTTTGGTGACCATCCAAAGTAATAATTTCAAAGGAAGAGAAAGTTTCAAATTTAAGAACTGAAAAAAGGTTTTGTGTAGTATGTTTTAGCTGCCCCAAAACATCAGTTTATACTCACTCCGTCGCCTTCTCGTTTTCCTAGGCGATGGCACATGCGCGATGTGGTCTGGGACGGGCCCTTCCAAGGGTCCTCTATGCTCTGTCCTTAACAGGCTACCGCTAGCTCTGAGGAATAGCCTCAGCTTCCCCAGTCTTCCCAGGGGTCATTAGCTTCTTTTCAGATTAGACTTGGGTTGAACCTGGCTTGAACCTGGGCCACTGGGGATATTGTACTAACGAGTATTCTACAGTTGAGAATAAGGAATAATTTCCATAGAAAATCACACCAAGGCTGGCTTGATGAAACACAGCTGTAACCAGGGCTCTTGACAGCCCCGCAATTTCTGCAAATGGCTCATAATTGATTGCCTTCTCTCTCTTCAAGGGTGCCTATTACTGTCACTGCTCTTTGTGTAACCCTGTCAGCCTTTCCTGTGTGGGGGGCTCCCCCCCCAGCATTGTTGGCAATTAGCACGTGCTATTGTCATAGTTGGGGGTTTGAAAAAGGAATAAACAGTTTCGCTTTGGGTGAGTGGGGTGAGTTTCTGGATTGTTTTGGGAACTTGAGGTGTGTTAAATGGTCCCCAGCGGCAGCAGTGTGGCTTGTGTTGTCTTCTGCTCCCGGAGCTGGCTGTGCGGAAGGGAACTGGGCAGCCCCGCTGGCCCCACATCTGCCGTAGCCTGGTGCCTCTCCGGATCGGGCAGACTCACAGCGTGGAGTAGGCGTCTGAAGCAAGGGGTGAGCCTCCCACTACTGTGCTGCTTGGAGGAAGAGCGTGGTGGCGCTGGGAGTCCTTGTGGATGTGACAGGAAAGAACAGTGTAGGATTTTTTTTCCCCTCATTTCACTGCCTGGGGATGAGAGAGAGAGAGAGAGAGAGAGAGAGAGAGAGAGAGAGAGAGAGAGAGGGGGAGAGCGCCTTACACACTTCTCTCCAGCTGGCTGTAGATCTGATCCTTCTTTGAGAGGCATCAGGTACCTTTGAACTTCTCCTTTTTATGAGCTTCATGTAAGTAAAGGAAGGGTTGAGGGTTGGGTTTTATGGGTGTAGATTCTGCTCCAAATGTAGACATGGTTTTCTTTTCTGTATTGAATATTGATTTTACTCTAAAAATGTCTCAGGACTGTTACCCAGATGAGAAGGTGTGTCTCTCTTTCCAGAGGGATTCTGATGATAATCTTTAAGCACTTGTCATAGCTTCTGCTTAGACAACTTTTGTATACTACTTTTTCCATGGCATTGTTAACTTTTCCGTTCTTATTCTGCTGTTTTTAAGTTGATCTCTGAAATAGTTTTGTCTGTTTCAACTACAAAGATGTCAAAAAGGCCTCTGAAAATATTTATTATTTATGTTTGAAAAGGAAGAAAGGATTCAAAATAGCAAATAATACTGTACTTGTAATTTTTCCTTGGAGGATAGCATATATTGGGCTTTAATGGTGTAGGAGAAAATCTGCAAAAATGAAATGATTTGTACGAGGTAAGCAGAGTGTTTAATTTAGTTATTTTTGATTAAATAATTTTAAAGCTTTTGAGGAGAATTTTATGTAATCACCTAGTGTGGCTTTGGCAGTGATTATTTTTGCCGTTTGTAGGCGGCGTGTTGCTAGAACAGAGAGCATCGGGAATCTGGAGACATGCAGCATGACAGCGTGTGCTGTGCTCTTTGTCATCTAAGCATGTTTGAGATGTAGTTTGTCCTGTTTACTTTTTATAATAGAAGAAAAGAACGTACATTAATGGTTAGGTTTTTAGTACACAATGTGAAGGGAATTTGCATTTAATATTTAACTCCTACCCACCCACTTAGCTCAACCTTTTTGAGGTTTTCACATGCACTGCTTTTAAGAGTTTGCATATCTAAGAAGCAAAGGAAAAGGTTTTTAGGCTTTGTGATCAGTTCTCCAGCATTTCCAGGTATATACTTTTCTTTGAATTTCCCATATATTCTCAAGGTTTTTTTGTGTTATTTGAAATTGTTATTGGTCAAATGTATTTTCAACATGTAGTCTTTCTACATGATACATAATCTGTAGGTTAATATAATCACAATCTTTAAAACTAAACATAGCTATTTCTAAATGAAAGCTGTCCAACTTATTTCTGTTTGAGCAGAGACATTATATTCTCAAAGCAAATGGTTTATTCCTGAAAAGTGATTTAGCGTGTGATGTTTTCCAGTAGTAAAACACGTTTTCACAATGATTTAATTACAGGTAGTTTTTTGTGCAGGCCATTCGTGGTACATTAGAAAGAAATCTTGGCCTGATATTGGCAGTAGGAATTTGCATCTTGATTCACTAGGATTCAACAATCTCTGACCTGTGACAAAGTATCCAACTTTTTATAGATTATTATATATTATTTTATAGATTATTGCCCTTTCCTGATGTGTCTTCTTGATATATGTGCTTGAGTGATTTCCTCTTCAGCTCACTTCCTGGCTTCTTCATCTGGAAGGTTTGTTACCAGATAAGAAAATGTGTCCAAAAATATAAGTACCCTAGTAAAATGTTACTGAAATTAATACATGTGTATGACAAACATCTTAGCTGGCTCCCCAGTCTTCTGGGAGTTGTCGATAGTCAAATCTTCTCAAACTGTTGCATGAGATGAAAGAGGGCTAAAAGGCAGAACTCTAAGAATTAGGTCCTCTTGGTTTTTGTCCCCTGTATGGACACAAAGCTGGTCCACCTTTCAGTGAATTTTTCTAATTCACAGTGTCTTGAATTTATGAGCTTTTCTCAAGCATTGGTGGCACAACTAAAGAGAGGCAGTATGTTTTGAGTGGCCTCCATCCTTACCTCAGTGCGGAGCTACTCGGCAAGACCTGGGAGAGGAGGAGGTCTCCTGGCTCTGCCCCTCTGGAAGAGAGGCAGTGAGGACACAGCCTCGAGAAGGGCAGCATCAGGCTGAGTTGTGTCTCTCGTTCTCAGAGGTACCCTTCTGCCATTCTAACATAGTGCCGGCTGTCTAACAACACGGGTGGTAACTTGTGGAGCTTGTGTGAAAAGTGCCATTTTCATTGGAGCAAAAAGGGCATTTGGGTTTTTCTTTGCTTTTTTGGTACAGAGATCAAATTTGGGACTTTGTACTGGTGAAGCAGGGGTATTTTGTTTTGTTTTATTTTGTTATTATTTGTGTGTGTGTGTGTATGGTGCCAGGAATCAAACTCAGGACCTTGTGCTTGCTAGGCAGACACAGTACCACTGAACTATATCCTGCCCTCATTTGGGCTTTTTCTGTCAGTCAGTCATCTATGTATCTGTAGTACTAGGGGTTGAACCCAGAGTCTTCATACTAAGCTATAATACGAGCTCTTTTGACTTATTATTTTAAGACAGTCTTGTTAACTAACTAAGTTGCTTGGTCTGGCCTAAACTTTAGATTATGCTGCCTCAGGCTTCTAGGGTGCTTGGATTATACCTGTGTACCACACACCAAAAAACATCTGATCTCTTTGTAGTTAGTTGAATTTTTCTTAGCATTCTCATTTTCCTAGCTCTGTGTCACTAGCCTGGTGAACTGTTGCCTTTGACCTTGCTACATGGCAGGGTATATAGTAGCATGAGAGTGGCACATTCAGGAAACCACAAGACGCCTGTCCCACTTATTTCCAGGGACTGCTTACTCTTTACCAGGGCTGAAGATGTTGTCCATGTATCACAATGCAAAGAAAAAAAATGCCTAAATCTTCATACAGATATCAAGAAGTATCCAAGAGTTAAACAAGGGGCATCTAGAAAACTGGAGTGGCCTTAAGAAGCAGGAAGTTCATGTTGTCTGCAGGCAGCTACTCAGAAATTAGTTGGGGAGTAGAGAGTTTGTCTGCAGGGGGAAAACAGTCTGACAAGAAAGGCGGCATGAGGAGGTCTTCCTGGTGGTGATGGGCCCAGCTCTGTTACTGTGACTGATTCCTTCTGGTCAAGTATGTGCTTGGACAGATGCAAAGAAAAATGGGGGTGGGGCGGTGGTCGCTGTTGCCAGGCATAGAGCTGGAAATCACTATTACCTGGATATTGCTCAGTGCATGCTCAGCTGTCTGTCCAAATTCAGACACTGGTTGATGGTTGAGTGAGCCTTGGGTGAGGCTACCTCGGGGGCTGTTAGTTTGCATGGAAATAAGGCCCAAAGACTACATTTTCTACACTAAGGGTGGCCTGTACTGATGCTTGGTAGCAGAGTAATGGGAAAGGCAGAGGCTGTGACCTGAGAGCCCCGAGGACCAACTCCTCAAGCCGTGGGGATCACACAGCCCTCTCAGGCTCTCAGTCTAGGACTCACGTTGAAGTTGGAGGATCAGGGTGGCCCTTTGCCCTTCCCTTGACATTCTTTTAAACCTTGGTTCTTTTGTGCCCGGAGCAGGGTTCTTAGCCAGCTAGCTTTCTTTTCTTTTCTTCTTCTTCTTTTTTTTTTTTTATTCCCAGCCCCTTGTTCTTTTCCAGACTTTTCCTTTTTGTCCTGTTTTTTTTTTTTTTTTTCCTGGAAGTAAGTTGTTCCTGAGAGTCATCTCATGGATTGAAAATGAAGAAGGAAATAAAAGGAAGTCACAAAGAGGCAGCAGGGCAGCATGAACCACAGTGGGGTGGGCTGGGGATCAGGCCTTGTCAGATGGAACCCTGGCTATGAAATTAACCCCCTGTCAAGCCAGCCCCATGCTGAAGGGATAATTATACTCCTCCTCACTGCCGGGACAATGACTCAGAATGAGAAAGGGACTAGGAGACGCCTCAGGGCTGAGGCCACACAGATCTGAATGGCCTTCTAGACAGGGCAGTCCTTACCTGATGATTGATGTGCCACAGTTGTTTCTGGTGCAGACTTGTCCTTTCTCATTCTTTCCATGGAAATAGCAGGGATTATGGTTTTGCTCCCATCCTGAGAAGAGAGTTTAAGAGGGATGCATTTATCCTTTCCGAGGCAAACGAAGGGTTAAGATCAGAGAGTAGACATCCAGCCACCTGCACCCTAGGTGCCAGGCCCACCTAGCCAGCTTATACCAGTCAGGAATGTTGGATGTCAAGTTCTCTCTGTCATTCCTGTCCTTTCTGTCCTTCGTTCTCCGTGCTTTTCAGCCTTGACTTATGCTTCTTTACTTCAGTTTTAACTTCCTGCATTGGAGATAGGCAGCCATGGATGGACCCTCAGTATAATTTGGTCTTAGGGGAAGAAGAAAGCAGGGAGTTTGAATTTTTCTGCACATCCCTAACCTCGGTGTGAATCCCATTTGTAGGTACTCACAGGTTCTTAGGGAAGCCTCCTGGCCACAGTTCAGGGAGAGTTGGGACCTATGGGTTTCTGCCCTAATTACGCTGAGAATTGCTTTCTTGGTCCTAGAATAAGTCAGTAAGCCTCTGTGTTAGTTGGACTTTCCGCCCTGCTCTGCTGTCTCTTCCCAGCTATCCCTTTGCCCAAATACCTGCTCTAAAGCTTGACATCACTTTTTGTGCTAATGAACAAGGAGAGCTCCTTAAACAAAAGGTAAAACTTACAGTCCCCTTATTAGAACTAGCACTGCCAATCTGTTGTTCCTCACACAGCTCACTGAGGTTAAAACCTCTTTAAGATTTGTGGTGGTTTGAAGGTAATGCTAAATGAAGATCAGGATGATTAGCTACTTATTTCCCATATCCTCTCTGATTTGTATGCTTTGAAAACTTTAGAAATTATTTTGAACAGATTGAGAACTCCATAAAACTGTTTCATACAGATATATTTTTAAAAAGCTATGAAACTCCATAAACTGTATCACATAAATATATTCTAAAAGATTCAGTTCCTTGAGAGGGTACCAGTCTGATGGAACTTTCTGTGGGTTACCCTTTTATGAAGTATAAACCCTGGTTTGCAATTCTGACTTAAAGAATTTGAATCATTTTGCCTGTATCATGACTTGAATGTTATTAACATTACAAAATCAATTATCAAGTACCTACAATGTGAAAAGCCCCATCTTTGTTTAGTCAAGTAGCACTTTGAACTTTGTTTTTATCTTCATGTCACATTTGTTGGGTGGCATTAGCTATTATGCATTTGTTTTTTTAGTCTGCTAAGAGATGTGAAAGAAACGGTTCCAACCCACTTGCAGCTTGCCTACTGTTTGAGGGCCTTGAATCTTACCTAATACACATACACATATACTTGTCCACACTGCGGGGCATTGGACATGGGCCTCCCACATTTGGCCAGTGCTCTACCACTGAGCTGCATCCCCAGCCCAAATCTTTTTTTTTTTTTTTTTGCTTTTGCTTTTTGAGACAGGGTCTTGCTTTGTAGTTCAGGCTGGCCCTGAGCTCACTATGGTGCCCAGGCAAGCCGCTGTGAACTCAGCAATCCTTCTGTCTCTGCCTCCCCAGTGCTGGGATTACAGGCGTGAGCCACCACCGGCATTGTGGTATGCGGTGTTGATTGTTGGTGGGTGTGTCTCCACGCCCAGCATTATATGTGGTTACCGGGGATCAAACTCAGGACCTTGTGCTTGCGAGGCAGGCGCCGGAACCATTGAGCTAACCCTCCGGCCCCCCAGCCCAAATCTTATTCCAGCTTTAATATTTACCACCAGTGGGAAGGATATTGTTACACATAATTTTTCAGTACAGTCTCCTTCACAAAGGCCTTTTCAGGTGTCAGCTGTTGCCCAGAGCCTTGAGGCAGACATCTTAACGTCCTGATGTTCTAGTGTGCTTAGAGATTGTACTCAGATGGGAAATTCACTTCTGTAGACTCAATGAAGTCTTGGGTCTCAGTGGGTCTTATATGCTTTTCATTACTTTATAGATTCTTACCTTTTAAGAGCACCCTGGCTGCATGATGTAGCAAGTTTGGAGTAATGGCTCTGAGTCATTTTCACAGTTTCCTCCCAAGTCTCAGCTGTGAGTGACTGGCTGTCACTGTACGGGGTTGGGGTGGAGGGAGGAGAGCTTGTGAGAAACCCAGCCGGGCTCTGAGTGTTGACCACTGGTGCACAGTGCAGTCTTCTCTCCATCTCTAGGGCTTAAGTACAGATTGGATGATTCACTTAGTACCTCTGTCTCTGGCTGTGCTTGATAAGAGCTTGAAAATCAGGGCAACAGATATTACATGTCTTTTGTGAGGGGAAAAGGAAACCATTGGAAGCAGGTTTTACAAGTAACTGTCAGGGCCAGGCATGGTGGTGCATGCCTGGAATCTCAGCACCTGGGAGGCTGAGACAGGAGGATCAACACAAGTTTAAAGCCAGTGCCTGAACTATATATTCAGACACATCTCAAAAACAAAAACAAAAACAAAGGGCCAGAGGTTTAGCTCAGTCGTTCCGGTGCCTCCCTAGCAAGCGCAAAGTCCTGAGTTCAATCCCTGGTAACCACATACAATAATACTGGGTGTGGTGACTCATGCTCACTACCAATCAGTACCGCATACCACAGTGTGGGGCGTGGTGGCTCACGCCTGTCATCCCAGCACTCTGGAGGCAGAGGCAGGAGGACTGCTGTGAGTTCAGGGATTGCTTGAGCTACATAATGAGGTTAGGGCCAGCCTGAATTACAAAGCAAGACCCTGTCTCAAAAAACAAAAACAAAACTATAAAACAAGACCCTGTCTCAAAAAACTAAACAAAACAAAACAAAACAAAACAAAACGAGTTCTTTCTTTATCCTTTGGGTTAGTGCCACCACTTCCATCTCTTATATCTTTGTTCTGCTCCCTGTGTCCTTCCTTTTCCAGGATTGAGTGTCCTTTGAATTCTCAATTTCTTTGTCAACCACCTACATTGTTTGAGATTAGAAAACAGCTGTCAGAGGAGGAAGCTCCAAGCTCTTCAGGTGTCCTGAAGATTGTGGTCTGGCCTTGGTCTGGAGTGGGGGGGTCTCGTGGTTGGCCACAAGGCCTGTGCCTTCCCCACCCCCTCACTGCTGTCTTCTGGCTTTAGGGATGTTACCAAGTTCGTTACCACCATGGGTCACTGAGTCACAAAGCCGGGTAGGCAGAGAGGAGCTTTGCTGGCCACATAGCCTGAGGCTTCTGGGTGTCAGGAGGGAGTGGGGCCTCTCTGATCTCTTCCTCATTTGAGTATTGAGGACTTGAATGTGGTGCTTTTATAGATAAGTGACCGAGATGGAAAGACAGTTTATCAAACTGGTGATCCAAAATGAGCATTAAAGATCATTTCCCATCAGTGGCTTTAACAGAAGCAGAGCCAGCAAGGAGCCCAGCACACCAAAGAGGCAGCCAAACCTGACTGCAACTGGGTGACACCCCGCTGGGGCATGTGAGGAGCCAGCCAGCTCCGCCTCACCCTGTGGACAGGTGGCTTTAGGGATGTTACCAAGTTCGTTACCACCATGGGTCACTGAGTCACAAAGCCGGGTAGGCAGAGAGGAGCTTTGCTGGCCACATAGCCTGAGGCTTCTTTTTTAATTTGCATTCTGTGATGGTCACTTGATTCCAGTTTGGTTTTGCTGGAGGATCTGCTGATACGTTTCCTAGGTCCCGGGTGGCTGTTCTTACTAGGAGAGAAACAGGGCATTAGTTACTTTGTATTTTCTACAGATTTTATTGAAATTGCAAAGCAACTTACTGAAAATCATGGCTGTCTTAATTTAAGAGGGATATCCAGTTTGTGTCTGTGCTCATTTAAGGCAGATAATCTTTGGAAGTACTGATGCTTCATGATGGTCACTAGAACATTAAAATAGGATTTGATGGTTTGGATGGTTATGATTTATCTTCCAAGATTTACACTTTGTTGAAACCAGATTCTAAGCATTTTATTCAGCTATTGAAAGTGAAAAATCTAGGTTTTTCTGAGCATAACGAGGGTGTATTTGGGTTGAGTTGAGGCATGATGCTTGAACCCTCTCTCCCTACCCCCGATTCTTCACAAGGCCCTGGGAGGCATCCCTGATCTGTGAGGCCTAAAGAAACAACCTTCTTGGGCATAAGTGCAAATATGAGAGGTGTTGTCCAAGTGCCACCTGGCTGGCTCCTCACATGCCCCAGTGGGGTGTCACCCAGTTGCAGTCAGGTTTGGCTGCCTCTTTGGTGTGCTGGGCTCCTTGCTGGCTCTGCTTCTAAGTGGAAACAAAAGGTTGTAGACAGTAACACTCAGCTTCAAAAATTTGTGCTGTATCGTGAATCCAAGCAAGGAAATGGCCCATTTGCTCCCCCAGATCAGAGCCGGCTCCCCCCACCTTTTCCTCTGGAAAATCAGGGCTTGGCTTCATCAGGTGAACATAATGGGCAGGAGCAAGCATGCTGACTGGAGCCTGGTGCCATCTCTGTGGCTCAGCATTGCTGTCCCCTTGGGTCAGCTCTGTCCTGTGCCCAGGACTGTGTTGAGCAGCACGTCTGTAGGATGCCATAGGAAAGCAGATAAAAAGCAAGAAAGACAAGAGAATTAACTGCAAGTGTTTCATCCTCTGTTGCATTAAGTTGGAAAAGAAAGGCGATATTTGTCTTAATTTGTTGCATTAAGTGAAAAGACGTTGGGGCCAGGAGTGCTGGAGGCACTAGAAGAATTTCTTTACTTCCAGCTCCTGCTAGTTAAAAAGAGTAGGTTACATTTCCATCTCAGTCAGTGGCTTCGAGGGGACAGTAAACAAGGCCCAGAGGCGAGATGGCTTTGGAGATGGCAAAGAGCACTAGGCAGGATTGCTGATGCTTAGATGTGAGCATGTATTGTGAACTTTAATCACATCACCTCACCCATTTTCTCCACAGCCTCACTGAATGGATATTACTAGGCCCTTTTAGCATAAGGAGCCTGAGATCCTGCGTGTGATAGTCAGTCAGTGGCTGAGAGCAGAACTGATACAGCTCTATCTGATTTTAAGATGGTTTCTCCACTGCATAGCAGGGAGAATGTGGCCCCAATTGTAGGAGATGGGTGGGTGGTGCTGTATGCTTAAATGCTAGGTGTCTGAACTAGGGGTATATTTACTCTTAAATTGACTTAAAGACAGAGCAACTCTCCTTGATAAATTGCAGAGTATTATGTTAGGAATTTGGACATGACTGTTCAGTTTATGGCTTAACATACAAAGTTGGATAGGCTACGTAATTTTTTAAATCTCTTTGCTTTTTTTTTTTTTAGCCTTTAAATAATCCATCTCACATATTTAGACTCACCATGAAATTTTCAGTAGTTTTGTCACATTGAAATTTCTGAAAAAAATGTTCATAATTCCTGGCATATTAGGTATTAATATCTGACATTTCCACCTGAAAAGTAGTAAGCTCAATAGTTGTTATGTAGAATAACCTTAAAAAATATGGTAGAATAAGTAGTATATTGACTTTTAAGCCACTTAAAATACACTGGGGACACACCTGAGTGTAGCAACACTGGGAAATCCCACTGCACAGCAATGCTTTCCTTGTGTGGCTTGTTGGGTGGCTCCTGTTGGCCCTGTAGTGACGGTAGGCATTCCCACACCGGGGCCACCTGCCTATGGAAAGGGTCCAGCAACTCAGAACCATGAACATTACTATTTACATGCACCTTTTTATGAAATGTTTGTTTTCCTGGAGAGCCCCTTCCTTGCTACATTAGTATGAATCCAAAATAACTAAATGGCACTCGGGGGAGGACAGGGGCTTTATAAATGAACTGCTTTATTTTGGCTTTGCTTCAGCCTGTGGTGGTGGGGAAGACACTGTGGGGAATGTAAATGCCCAGTAGTGACCCCAGTGATACCACCCTCTGCGTTCTTTCTGCGAATGCCTGTTACATGTTTCCAAGATGGAGTTACTGTGCAGCAACAATATGTCAGTGATGATATCTAATGAAAAGAGGACGTGCAGTGCTAAGGTTCTAGGTATTAAGGGGAGTGAACAGCAATGACAAGGAGATGGTATTAGTCTGTGTCACTGTGAAAGCCCCTGTTGCCCCCATAGGGCACTGATAGGAAATATCTTCGATGCTGTGGACACTCAGGATTTGTAGGCATAATAGCAAGAGGGGCGATCTGAAGATGTGACCATAACAGTCTGAAAGCTGGTGTTGGATGCCCAATAAACAGCACCAAGGAACTGGAGTAGGCACAACTGAGTGAGGGTTTTGAGCCTCTCTGAATTGTTCTCAGGCTGACAGCTTGGTCACCTGGGAGCCAGGTGCTAACCTTCTTATTTTTGTAGAGAAGACAGTCAGGACCCCACATGGATTATAACTCCAGTGAAAGTTAGTGTTTAGAGGAAGCAGAGAAAGGGAGAGTAGACTTAGTTGAGGGTTAACCTTTTAGGTTGCTGGGCAAAGCCGACTACATGCTCGGTGCCATCTGGTATACCTAGGCTGTGGGATCTTTTTGTTTTAGCATCCAGCCATCTCATCCTCAGTCTTCTGCTGACAGTGCAGTTGTTACTTGCCTTCAGGCTGTGGCTGAGAAAGATTCGTCCAAGCTCTGGGTCTCCAAGAATTTGATTACTGTTGATGTTAGTGCCGTATTTGCTCTTCAAATAAGTGACAAAGATAGCTTTTTAGTGTTTTAGCATCCAACCATTAATATGCAAAAGACAGAAATTTCAGCTCAGTAAAAGGCTCAGAATATGCAATATTTAAAGACTTTTCCTGCAAAGAGTGTTTAGTAATAAGAGTTATCAGGTGCCAAGAATTAAGTCATGGACATAATTGGAATAGAAGGTTGTGTTTCAGAAGATTGGCAGTAAATGTGGAAACTGTCTAGAACCAGAGTGCTTGATGGGAACATTAGCACTGAAACTAGAGCTATTGTACATATACAAGTTGAAGCTAGTGTATGTGATTGATTAGCAGAAGAATAGTAGGCTATGAGAAAAAATTGAAAGAAGAACATAAAAAGGGGGGAACAATGTGGGATAATCTCCCGAGGAAGGGAAAGAGTAGGTGGAAGGTAGGATTGGAAGACAAGTCCCTGCTAAGCACATGCTTCCTCCAAAATTGAACTATACTGATTCATAGACTATTTAAACTAGATAAGTATTATATAGAATGAATGTGAAGCAATATAAGGTAATCATGTGAAAATCTAACTATAGATATTGCTCCAAATCACAGAAAAGGAAGCAAAGCAGAACCAGCCTCTCTATCAAAAAGCAACAAAAACGGGCATGGAAATACATGCCTATCAGCACCCTAGGAGGCTGAAGTAGAAGGATTATTCAAGGCCAGCCCAGGCAATTTAACAAGATTCTGTCCCAAAGGTGAAAAATAAAAGTCTAGCTGAGTATGCATCTTGGCTCAGAGGCTCTGGGGCTGAGAAACAACTCAATGAAAAGTAAAAACCATGTAAAGGGACTGGGCATCATATTCTGAGCCCTACAGCTGAGCCGCATCAGTCCTCAGGCATTTTTTTTTTTTTTTTTTTTTTTTGAGACAGGGTCTCACTTTGTAGTTCAGGCTGGCCCTGAGCTCACTATGGAGCCCAGGCAAGCCGCCGCGAACTCAGCAATCCTCCTGTCTCTGCCTCCCGAGTGCTGGGATTACAGGCGTGAGCCACCACACCCGGCACTGTGGTATGTGGTATTGATGGCTAGTGGGCTTGAGTCACCACGCCCAGTGTTCTATGTGGTTACCGGGGATCGAACTCAGGACCTTGCGCTTGTGAGGCAGGCGCCGGAACCACTGAGCTAAAGCTCCGGCCCCCCTCAGGCATTTTTAAAGTTGAAAGTGTATTAAAAGGTTTTACCCTTGTCATAAATTAAGATGTTATTTGTAGTCTCTAGTGAATAATGTCACCTTAGTTATTTTGAGTTTTAATTTAAAAAGTATTTTTTGATCTGGGTTCATCTCTTTATAGGGGTGCCTGAACAATTTCCTTAAACTTTTCCGGTGAAGGGACAGTTATTAGCCATCCAAACCACTCGCCTCGTTGATCCATGTGTGAGGGGCAGTAGACACCACAGAGATGAGTGTGCGTGGGTGAGTCCGGATGAGACTTTGTTTACAGTAGCGGCAGGAGGCTCTGGCCTGCAGGCCACACTTGGATGACCCTGCTTGGTGAGCCACCTTAACTTGTGTGCGTCAGACTTAGGTTCATTGAAATCTCTTTTCATTACTGTGGGTGTCACTGTTTTTGCATTTGGAAAGCCAAGGAACATTTGACTTTCACGCCTCTCTCTAGAGGAGCAGGTTTAGTAGCAGTCTAAGCATCAAAGTTAGCTATCTTTCTTGCCGGGTGAAAAATGAGGAAGAGAAAATGCAGGACCTGGCTTGGCAGGCATGTATCAGATAGATGAGCTCTTGGTGTAAATTCTGTCAGCGGAACACTGCACCAGCCAATGTTCTGTGTAAAAGGAGGGCTTGCCTATAGAGAAACGCTGCCTTAGCCCTTGAAACGTCCTTGGCAGAGAGATTTTGTCTAATTCATTCCTGAATTCTGACCAAGTTGGTGCTAAATAAGGAAATAGCAGTAGGCAGCAGGCAGTGAGGACATGGGGTCTGCTTCAGTCATACCAGTCTCTCAGTTGCCCATCCCGGGGGCCGAGCCCTGGGAAGCCGCCTAACCATGGCTTCAGCATCCTCAGCCCTCCACTGTGCTGCCTGGGCACCATCAAGTGCCAGGGAAATGTTCCAGCCTTCTCACTGAAATGTGTCCCTGAGTCACTCAGGCTGCCCTTCCTGTAGACTAAGTGGCCCTGTGCCTCCTCTGGGCAGACTGTGCCTGCTCTGGATCCTGTGAAAGCTGCCGCTGTCGGCGCTTGGCCTTTCATGGGCCTCTTCCCTGCTTTAGTTTCTCCCAGAACCTTGTCATTGCTGTGGAGATAAGGTGTGTTCCACTTCTTGTGGTCCTAGTCCTTGTCACCTGTGTGGCCCTCAGACCTGGCACCCAGAGTGCAGCCTGGCAGAGAAGTGGGACTCCCTAAATGACTGGTGAGATGAAATTGAGCTCTGCAGGCTCACTCTGCAGGGGCCTCAGCAGACATTCATTCTGTACTTTGGAAAATAGTAGATTTGAGGCTTTAAGTTCCCTTTGCAAGCCTTAAGGCTCAATGAGTCCTGGACTTTATTGCTCCTTTGCACCAGGCCAGGGATTTTTGTGTTTCACCTCAGTGAGTGCTGGGAATGACCTGTGAAATCTGACCCTTGCTCTTCAGGTGCATAAACTGAGTCAGAGTTGAGTGAGGAGTCAAGGTCGCAGGGCTGCTAACTGCCATGGCCAGGGTTTTACCTCCAGGGCCTGTTCATGTAAATTCTTTGCCTTGAGAAAAGTATTTAGGATAGCACAGGCCAGAGTACACATACTCAGAAGCCCTGCTACTGATTCTGGTATAACTCTGTGTAGGAGGAAGGGGGAGGGGCAGGGGCTGGGGATAACCTCCCTAAGTGTGAGTTCATCCTCAAGATGCCGTCATACTATGGGATTTTGGCCCCGTGTCACGGACGGGTGCTTAGTAGGTGGTGGGGATCACCACACTTACCTCCAGGGATCTCCTCTCCCCTCCTGCTTTACATGAAGGTCACAGTCCCAGCCTTCCTGCCTGGTAGCCACAGTTCTTGACTCTCCCTGCTGGGCCCCTGGCCCTGTACCCTGTGGTGTGTTTTCCTGTATGACCCAACTCGCAGCCCAGCCGCTGAGGCCCTAGCTTCCTGCGCACTCCACACTTCTCCAGCCCCACATTGGACTAAGTGTAGCTTACTCTACTTAGTACCCTGGGCCTTGCTGTGACCAGAGTGGCTCCCACTGTTCTTTCAGGGGCCCCAAATTTGTTTGCCACACGGATGGTATCTGGATTCCTTGATCAAAGCTGTTCTTGGCAGCCACTCTGGTCATCATGAGGGGAAGGACTGTGTGGTCTCATTTGTTACAGAACCTCTGTGGAAGCAGAGTGTCTTATGGAGCTTTTCTTGCCTCAAACTTTTTTTTTTTTTTTGAGACAGGGTCTCGCTTTGTAGTTCATGCTGGCCCTGAGCTCACTATGTAGCCCTGGCAAACCTCAATCTCAGCAATCTTCCTGCCTCTTCCTCCCGAGTGCTGGGATTACAGGGTGAGCCACCATGCCCTGGCATTTGTGGTATGTGGTACTGACTGCTGTCACTCCTAGCATTGTTGTATGTGGTTAACCGGGGGATGGAACTCAGGACCTAGCGCTTGCAAGGCAGGCACCAGAACCACTGAGCTAAATCTCCAGCCCTCAAACTTTTTTTTAATAAAGTAATAGGAAGGGATTTGATTAAAAAAATGAAAACCCAACTACTATAGAAACAGAAAATTCAGATAAACCAAGAGATTAAAATTAAAATAATTTTAAATGCAATGCTAACCACTGCCTTTATTATTACATTTTATATATATATATATATATATATATATACACATACACATGTCATTTTCATAAAAATGTATGCATACATATTTATATGTAGGAGATTATGCATAAAAAGTCACTTCATAGCATGAGACCTTCTTTCTTTACTAATACATCATGTCCCTTTTTGGGGTCAATAGATGTCAGTTTCTTCTATCATTGGTCACTGTTGTTATCAGTTACCAATCAGTTATCACGTAATGTATCTCGTTGTATTTTGTGACAAAAGTTACTTAGTTTGATGTTTACTTTCAGTTTACCTTCTCATTCTGCCTTGCGTAATCTTTGGAAATAGATCTGTCTGTACTAGAGACTGAAGAACATGAGGCTTTTGGAGGGAGTATTTCTTTATCCTTTTTCTACCTCTTTGACAAATATAAAATCTTATGCTGTTTCCTTGTTGTTTTCAGTGTATCACTACAACACAAGTTGATTCGGTCCCCAAACATGAATGTCACTAATCATCTTGAATGTGTTTCCTCCTCCTCCTCCAGAAGTGCTGACATATTGTCCCCGCCCCTTCTTCCCATCCTTGCCCTGCCTTTGACAATCCCTCAGGTAGCACTGGATGTCTGGCTGGGCTGTGTGGGATGGCCCAGGCCTCTGAAACTGGACACACAGGACAGAGGCTGCCTTGTCCCTGTGGGGAGCCACCTCAACTCAGACCCGTCATGTTTCTGTGGAAGTCATTTAACTTTACTCCGAGGCCCTTGTAGATTCCATCTGCTGGTAACACGTGGGGATATAATTAGATCTCTGTAAGTTAGCAGTGACTTAAATGAAGTGCAGAGCAAGTTGAGAGAGAGTCCTGTGACGTTTTACTCTTTTTTTCCTAAGGAAAGTGTGTCTAACTATTCTCATTGGCTGGACTAGGGGAGCTGACACTCAGCTGCACTCTGAGATGACTTCAAAATGCAGCCCCCACGTGGTTTCCAGACAGTACACCGAGAACTGTAATGTTCAGTGTAAAAGGCCACGGAGCTTATGCGCATTACCCCTCCAGGGCTAGATCCTTCTTCAGGATAATCGGCCATTGGCCCCGGCCTAAAACACAGTGCACTTTTTCAGCATTCTCTGTAGTGGCAACAGAGGCAACAGAAACCTAATGCTTCTGGCTGGTGGTCGGGTTTGGTGAGGCTTTGTGGACCTTTCCTCGACGTGGTCTTGGATCAAGTCAGTGACTCAGGAGGGTGGAAGCGGAGCTGGCAATGGGTGACAGCCAGAGATGTGCCAAGAGATCAAGCACTTGTGATGTGACTGGCTAATGCAGCAGTAGGAAGGATACTGTCTCTCAGGTCTGTGTTGGTTAAGTCTGCTACGAATTTTCCTCAAAGTGAACGTCTTGTCCCCTGAACTAGGATCTCAAAAGTAGCGCATCCTGCAAATGCTGTTGTTTAGTGTTTCCATGTGAAATATTATCCCAAGTTCTGGAGCCTTTTAAATCCTGTCTTAGGCTAGACATGCTTTTGAGGCCAACAGATGCCTGTGACAAAGCCGTGGTACCTGGAGCCTGAAAGAGGGAGGGCTTCGTGGTTCACTGAGCCAGAGAGCTGGGACTGAGCTCGGCTTCTATGAGGCGGAGCCCTTCTGACCAGCACCATGCAAGTCATGATCTTGAAATAATTGTGGCTAACACAGTGTACTTATCCTCTTGTCACTGATTTTTAAGGTTTCAGAACCCACAGTAAACAGAAAAACCTCGGGCAGTGATGTCTCCATCTAGAAGCAAAAATAAATGTCAAAGATGTGATGGGGGAACATAAGTTACAAATCCGAGAAAAGAGGAGACTCTTGTGGGATTTTCCTGCTAAAGAGAATTGTGGTGAATGCAGGTTAGGAGAGTCGCGGGGTGGCTCAGAATTTGGTCTGAGCAAGACGCCATCCCTGCTCTTCTCCAGAGGTGCCGGGCATTGTCGAACAGCTCCAGCTTCACCCGTAAGAACAGCTTTCTAGGTTCCTTGAACACAGACACAGTTCAGCCTCTTTCTATAGAGCCAGAAGGTGTCCTTATCCATGTATTGAAACAAACACAAAAATAACCATGCTTAAACATCTGTTCCCGAGTGAGCCACTCTTTCTTTATAAATAAGATGAAATCATTTTCGAGTAAGGATCAACCTTTGAGTAACCTTTAAAACCTGAAAAAAAAAATTGGACAGGTGCCAGTATCATGGCTTTTCAGATAGGTTAGGAAAAAATGTTTTTGTTTTTCTTTTCAGTGAATCTTTAAAGAAAATATGTGTGGCCTCTTAAAGATGAAGCCCACATTGAACTCAAGATCTTGGTGTTGATTGCTGCAAAGGAAAAACACACATCACAGGGCTGTGTTTCTCCCCTGCGGGACCTCCTGTTGCCTGGTGGGACTGGCCTAATCGGCTTCCGTCCTGTCCGTGCCTGTGTGGCAGCTGCATTCAGCTCTCGGAATTTGCCCCTAGAACACTGGGTGAAGGGGAACCTCTTACTGTGTGGTGGAAGGAGGCAGCAGGAGGCTTGTGCCTGCTTTGCTTATGTTCTGCTAGATACTGAGCAGTGGCCAGCGGGGCGGACAGGTAGAGAAGAGGAGTTTGATGCTATGGAAGTCCTGTCCAAGGCTCCTGCCCCTCCATGGGAAAGCCTTAGTGGGTCACGCTGAACACACAGCACCTGTGAGTTCTGTGACGGAACCCTGCACATTTGGTGGAAAACAGTTTCTCGACTTGTATTATGTTCCCTTTGCTCCCAGAACCAATGGTTGAAGGCTTTTGATGGGATGGAAACCCCTGCTGCTTTTTCATGAACAAAAACACTAACAAGTCAGAAGTTGTCACTACTCCTAGAAAATACTTCTGAATCCACACTGAGTCCACCTTTGGGGGTTTGTTGTTTGTAACCGTCACTGAGGTTAGAGGAACTGCAGTGTAACTGCCCCGGTGCCTCCTTCACATCGCACATCTGTACACTCTCTTGGAGCACTGACTCCTTTTGATCTGAGGTAACGCTCGCGGCCAAACTGTTAAATGTGCAAAAGGTGTCTGCAGCACTTGAGCACTTAACTTCAGTACCTTGAAAAGTAGATTTAATACTGAACAATTTCAGAACCAGACATGTTTTTAAAATGAATTTTCATTTTCCAAAGTGGCAAGATACTTTATTTTTAAAATCTTGTTATTTTAACACTGCATCGTTAGGTGCGATTTTTGACATCCCAGCAAGGCAAAGCTGTAAGCGCACACCAGATGCCACTTAACTTATGGTGCATTTCGTCAGATCTTCTTTTACACAGTGTATGCAAGCTTAATATAACTTCCACAGCCCTGGAAACTTCATTTTCAGGATTGCAGAATTTAATTGTCTGAGCTTGTGGTCCAAATCCCAGGACAGAAATCTCAAAAGGGAGTTTTAGAATCTGAATGTTATTGTCACAGGCTTTTTAGGAGTTAATAGCCAAGCCAGAACCCTAGCCTTCCTGGTGCCCTCTTTCCACACATCTTTTATGTGGCCTCTCCTCCTGTGAGATAGAAGATCCAAGCTGACGTGGCTGTCCTGAGGGTAGACCAGCTGTTCTTTGCAGGTCCCACATGGGCATCACTTGAGCAGCTTCTAAGAAACACCGCAATAGAGTCCCAGGTTTTCTGATTCACTTGGTGTCAGTGCGATGTTTCTGAAAGCTCCCAGCAGAGCTAACGTGAAGCCAGCGTGGAAGTCCACTGGTGAGCACAGGTAAACTTCAGAGTGGCATGGCTCTGTTCCTGTGTGTTCCTGCAGAGTCTCGTGTCCTGGACGGGAAGGACGGCCCTATTGGCTACAGTGTTGTATGTGCCATTAGCTCTCAAGTCACTAAGTGGTGTTGGAGTGTCTTCAAAAAATGAATCGTACGGTTGGGCTGTTACAAACCTGAGACATTTTGAAAGATCAAGTTGTGTTCTGATGAGTGCCTTAAAGTACACATCTGTTTTTTTTTTTTTTTTCTTCTTGGAAATTTTACCCTGAAATACATGTCTTCTGGCAGGCTCTGCCAGAAATTGGCATGTGTGCACATTTAGAAAAGAGAAATAAATGGAAAATATATATGTCCAAGGAGAATCATTAGTACTTATTTATGCTTCTGAGCTGTTTCAGAAACAAATTATTTTATACTTCATGTGTCTCTGTGTCTCATTGGAGACCTAATACCTGCTCACTCCCCACTTGACCTAGCTTGTGATTCTTCGAAAGGCGAGGAGCAGTTCTCTCCAAGGGGCCAGGTTCTGTGTATTACTCAGCCTACTTTCCCACTGCAGGTTTCGGCTGTTCTCTGCTTCTTCCGTGGACCAGGCTTCTGTCAGGGGCACGTTACAAGCCCCTGCTCTGCTGACACCTTTCCGGCAACCCGTTCCAAAGTGATGCTTCTATTCGTGTGTTTGCCTTACATTTTCCATTTGTTCCACTGAAGCTGTTCCAGACTAGTTAGACTCTACTTGGGTGTTTCCAAGCTTTGTGAGTCTTCTCTTTTGGGGAGGAACTATATTCTAGTTATTTGAAGAAGATAAGCCCACCATAGATGCAGATCAAATTGACTGAAAGGCTGAAGATGAGTGTTGGGTTTGAATCCTGACTCTGTATTTTCCTCATATGAGGACACTATTGGGGTGGAGGGAGAATAGAAAGGGAAGGTGGGCCAGAGTAGTGTGGGTGGCTTTATGGCTTTCCCTCTGTCATGGGACAGTGTGTATCGTGCGCATGTGTCAGGCCACCATGGTGAACCAGCAATCTCATGTCAGTTGTCTGTGTTCTGAGGTATCCAAGCGAAGAAAGTGAGTTAAGCTGGTATTAAGAGGTCTTTCTAGTAAGTTCAGCTTTTTGCCCCTCAGAATGATGGATCAAGGCCAGGCGTGAAGGCACCATAAAAGAAGAAAGGGCCAATTTAGTTGAGACGAAGTTGCTCGATATTGTAGGTGTCACTCACTTATATTGGGACCCCACCACTCTAGGTTGAATAACGGGAGGGGAGAAATGAACACCAAGCTGGGTGTGTGGGGTAATGTCAAAGGAAGACACGGACTGTGGTGAGATGAGGCCACGGGCGTGGGCAGCGTGGAAGGAGAAGAGGCCACCTCACTTGAGTGTGATGTGGAGACACACACAGGGGAGACACCCTCGAGACGAAGCTACCGGCCTGCGGCAGGGGCACACAGACGGTGCTCGGATCTGATTAGGAACTGGCACAGGAGTTGAGTGCCTCCACCCCACGTGCCCCTGCTCCTCCTCGTCCCTTGCTCGGTGCCATTTTTGTCCCACTGCCTGGAATGAGTGCTGTCTTGGCCTGTGCTCCTACGCTTGCCCGCGGAGGCCCAGCGTAGCCCTCTGCTGTGGGGTTTCCCCGGGCTGGTCCTGCACCGCCTCTCACACTCACCCAGCAGCTTGTGCCATCTTCTCCCTGCCATGCTTCCTGTCAGGCTCGGCACCCTTTCAGGCTAAGGATCTTCTCTCTCTTCTCTGTCTTGGTCCTTCTTCCATCCCCAGCACATGTACCAGCGCCGGACCTTTTCCACTCCCAATTCTGTGCTTGAAACAAGTTGGCAGAGCTTCAGCCTCAGTTTAAGGCAGAGCTCTGGGCTCCTGAGCCAAACTACTCTGAGGTCATAGTGTAGCCTCACCATTCCCGAGGGTCCCAGGCTGCCTGGGAGACAGAGAGCTGCCCAGGCCGGCACGAGGAGCGGGACGAGCCCAGGCTGCATCCCATGTGCACTTGGCAAATTCTAACGCCTGACTTTGGAGCAACCTCAGCTTCCCTGCACAAGGTTAGCCAGGCTGTGCTTCCGCTTCCAGTACCAAAGAAGCTGTTTGACCCTGGAATATGTGAACATTCTAAATACTGTGTCAAAACCATGTTCCTCGCTGGACTGAAAAGACAGCCAGGTGGTCTGAAGTGAGTGAAACTGCTCGGCCTGGCCAGGTCTCTCAGACCCCGGGGCGAGTGCCAGGGACAGAGCGAGGTGGTCGTGTCTGCTGATGTTGATGGTGAGTGTCCCCGTTGTGACTTTCGCCTCTTGTCATCTCTCAGAGCGCCGAACAGATCACCACACTGTGCAGGGGCTTCAACGACGCCCAGACCAAGAGTATGGAAGGAGCCCGGGAGAGTCAGGACCCGGCTCCGAGGCCCCTGGCCCGCCACCTCTCGGATGCAGACCGCCTCCGCAAAGTCATCCAGGAGCTCGTGGACACGGAGAAGTCCTATGTGAAGGTGATGGCATGTGCCGGGCACCCGCTCCTTTTTGCCAATGCCAGGGTGTACGTTAGTGGGGGGCTCCGATCCCCTCTAACAGATGCCTGCCGGCCATCAAGCAGACCCCCACTCCTCAAAGCATCAAGGGAGGGAAGGGTGAGAGAGTGGAAGAGCTGAGGGGACCCAGGAAAAAAAATCAGATTCTTGACTCATTTTGTTACCAAGGTAGCTCTCGCTATGGAAACAGATGTTCTAGTTTGTCATTCGCCGTCTGTGGGAAGGAGTCTGTACTGCTTTGGTGAAGAGACTAGAGATCACTTTAGGTGAAGAGGAACTGAGGAGCTGTCCATAAAGCGGTGGCTGGACACTGGCCCAGAGCCCAGGCAGACCCCAGGCCATCCCTGGCCGTGGGGTCGCTGTGTAGAATGAGGGTCGCACATGGGCCTGTGGGTCATCACCTAAGAATG
This sequence comes from Thryonomys swinderianus, assembly GCA_004025085.1. NCBI lineage: Eukaryota > Metazoa > Chordata > Mammalia > Rodentia > Thryonomyidae > Thryonomys > Thryonomys swinderianus. The sequence continues at coordinate 27,726 of PVIC010007714.1, read as the reverse complement.
TTCTCACAGCACGACAAAGGCACAGCTTCCGAGCATCTTGAGAACTCAGAGGATTCTTTTGGCTCATCTGCCTCGGTTCTGAACCGAGGAGCCTGGGAGAGCAGAGTCCCTTAAGCATTCCCCGAAGCTCTCGAGCTACTTTAAACTCACTGTCAGCTGCTGGAGCAGCACGGCACAGGCCGCGGCTCAGAATCCAGGCCTGGCTTTGGGTGCGGTGGAGCGACCTTTCCAGTGGGCCCTTCTTCCAGGAGCGAGGCGCTCGACCCGGGGGTTCAGGCTGCCACACATGCCTAGTGATTTCTTTCTTCTCCTTTCAGTCACATCATTGCTGTCCCTGACTTTCCCAGAGGTCTAAGCCAAAGCTCCTTCCTTCCATTGGTCCGTGGAGGAGAAAGAAAAGTTAGCGGGAGCGGTGACAGTTCAGTTTCATTTCACATTCCGTCTTCCTTTGCATCCAGTGTAGAGCGATGAAGCGGGCAGCAGGGACTTCAGGGTGTATCCACAGTCACCTCTGTCCAAGTAGCTCCGTGAGCTGTGGATGTTTTCGAGACTTCAGAGCCCTTCTGATGAGTTGAGAAAAGTCATGGAGTCCTCGCAGGCAGAGTCAGGAGCAGAGTTGAAAGTAGGCCTGATGTCCTTTTTGTGCCCATGCCTTTTGCCCTCCTGTGAGGCCGCCCTGTACTGGGAAGGTCATTTCAGCGCGATGCTGGCAGTGTACAAGGTAGATGTTGTGGGTGAAGCAGACGAGGGAAACCCACTCTCCCCTCTGCAAGAAACCTGCGCTTTGTCTTCATAGGGCCCCTGGCTTCGTGGCGCTGTCACCCCAGCGCAGCGCGACCTGCTCTTGCTGTGCAGTAAGTCCTCTGCGGCCGGCCCGGCCTGGATGGGGGTGACTGCTGCCTCGCCACTGTCTGTGCAAATAACCACATCGGGCACCCCTGTGATTCATTCACACGCTCCCCACTGTTTTCAGATTTCTGTGGTTGATATTTAACGCAGAATCCCCCTTGTCGTCTTTAACCTGGATCCCCGCATGCTCCTTGAAGCCTGCAGCTTTCGTGTGTTCCCCGAGCCTGTGCCGAGTGACTTCTTACACCTCGGTCTGCTGTGTAGTGTGTAAGGGAGGCAGTTTCTGTGCAAGCCCATCAGCCAGCGCACAGGCCTGGCTTGGCTTCAGAACCGACGCCGTGAGGGCTGTGGAGCCCAGGGCTTTGCCGCCCAGGAGATAAGAGTCAGTGCGGTGACTGTAGATTTTAGGACTCGAGGTTCTCCACACTACGAGAAGCATGAAAGGCAAATCTTTTCTGTCTCTAAGTCATATTTCTATCACTAAATTAAATTGGTCTTGGCTCCAAATGAGAAGAGAGCCTTAGTGGGTTTTATCGAGGCCGTGAATTCCCACTGTTCTGTGCTGCTAGAGCCCCCTGCCGGAGCCCCAGGGAAGCTGTGCTGCCATATCAAGCAAGAGTAGAAGAGCTCCCAATCGGGCATTGTCCCTGCCCGTTAGAGTGGCCACCGTGCTCCCGAGGGTGCGGGAGGAAGCCAGGTGCCGGCGGCCGTGGTCACCCTGGCAGCTGCCCTGCACCTCGCCACCCCTCACTTCCCTTGCAGAGACACGAGGGCTGCCATAGTCTAGAGACGGCCTGTTCGCTGGCCAAGACCCTCAGCAGTCTGCGGGACAGAGCTCTGAGGGCTAGGCAGAGTTCGGACGATGACGCTAGCATTAGCCTGTGTGTTCACTAGGTGAGCGAGAGTAAGCACTTTCAGGGTCAAGAGCTTCAACAAGACCAGCTCCATCATTACTAACGGGACCGTGAGGAGAGGTGCTGCCAGGGCTCCCGGAACCTCCTGGATATGTTAGAGATTTGAGTGTAAGGGAATCTCTTCTTCTTTCAGGACCTGAGCTGTCTCTTCGAATTATACCTGGAGCCACTTCAGAGTGAGACTTTCCTTACCCAAGATGAGGTGAGTATTCACTTTCCCTCTGTTCATCGAGCCTTTGTTCCGGCCAGTGTATCTTGGGTGTTTGGCGTAGCTCCTGGGGAGCTGTGTACACCAATTCCAATGAAGATCCGAGCCTTAGCATCTTCAGGAATCACTTCTGTGGGGCCTCTGCTGCAGGAGCTCGGAGCAAAAGTGTAAAAGGCAGAAGGTGGTCATGCTCTTTGGTGGAGGGAGGGGCTGTGGCTGAAATGCCTCTCAGCTCATGTGTTTCTAATGTTAAATCCCAAGAATCAGTTCTTTCCTGCTGAATTCTATTTTCCTGACTCGAAGTCCAAGAATTTTATGTCCACTTAAAAAGTTATCCTAGAGGGCCAGAGATTTAGCTCAGTGGTTCCAGCACCTGCCTCACAAGTGTAAGGTCCTGAGTTCGATCCCGGTAACCACATACCACAGTGCCTGGCGTGGTGGCTCACGCCTGTAATCCCAGCACTCGGGAAGCAGAGGCAGGAGGATTGCTGAGTTCGAGGATTGCCTGGGCTACGTAGTGAGCTCAGGGCCAGCCTGAACTACAAAGTGAGACGCTGTCTCAAAAAAAAAAAAAAGTTATCCTAGATAAAAAGGGATTGCATTGTCTGGGGCTGCAGCCTCGGCGCATATAAATCATGTGCTGCTCTGTGAGGGCTTGGCCTCTGCCTCCTTCTGCCGGGGTCAACAGCAGGCCTCTAGCTTGCCCCAGCTAACGCTTCTTTTCAAACCCCAACTGACACCTAGATGGAGTCACTTTTCGGAAGCCTGCCCGAGATGCTGGAGTTCCAGAAGGTGTTTCTGGAGACTCTGGAGGATGGTATCTCCGCTTCCTCTGACTTTGATGTACTGGAAACGCCCTCACAGTTCAGAGTAAGTTTTTATAGTCGGACTTAAAGCAAAAAGATGTGTATGTGGCACAAAGTTTTTCCCTAGAAAAAGGACCTGCGGGGGATGTAGCTCAGTAGTGTTGCCGCCTGCCTAGCAAGTGCAAGGTCCTGAGTTAGATCCCTGGTTCTGCAAAAAAAATAAAGAAAAAAAAAAAGAATGTGTTGTTCTGAGTTGGATGTGGTCCTGAGTTGGATCCCTGGTTCTGCACAATTAAAGAAAAAATAAAGAAAAAGAATGTGTTGTTCCTGTCCAGATAAATTTCGCATTTGTATTTTGCCCCTAGCAGGTGGTAAAAGGCGGCTGTATTTCTTTCTCCTAGACTAGTTGCTTCTGGCCTTCAGCAGCGCGTGTCGCTCTGGCTCTATGGAGTCACTGGCTGTCCACCCTGCGAGGGCTCTTTGTTCACATTTCTGGAGGGATGTCCAGGTGATCCCTTCCGAGGCAACAGTGCCTACTGCACACCAGCAGACTAGGGCAGAGCGAAGGTTTCAGATGCCTGACTGAGGCTTCTCTTCAGCAAGGTGTCCATGTTAATGTCCTGCTGGGCAGGAAGCCTCTCAGGACAGAAGGCAGAAAGCACTGGAAAGGGTGCCAGGAAGTGCAGTGAGCATCATGCGTCCCAAGTAATTGGGAGGTCGCTGTACTAGTGCACGTTGGGGTTCTCTGAGCCCACCTTGCCGGATATATAAATCTGTATATCTGTCTTAGCGTTTCTGTCCTGTGGTTGTGCACTGCATCAGAAGCCTGTGTTGCCAGGAATCTTCCCATCAAGCTGAGGGTCCACTGTGAAGATCACGGGCTAACCTCACCTGCAGAGTGAATGGAGCACCCCGGGTTACTTCCCTTGTGATTCCTAGTGCATTATCACTGTGGCACCTGACAGATGACACCACGGCCCAGGCACACACGTACTGGGCAAACTGTGTCTGACCTGACCTTCTCTCTTCTGCTTCTAGAAGTTACTGTTTTCCCTTGGAGGCTCTTTCCTCTACTACGCGGACCATTTTAAACTGTACAGTGGATTCTGTGCTAACCATGTTAAAGTACAGAAGGTTCTTGAGCGAGGTGAGTTGTTTGTACATTTATAACTCTGCTTTTTGTGTTGTTAACTCTTAATAAAGGGCAGTCCATATTAAACGGTATGGTCAAGTGCAGTTTTCATGGGTCATCTCCATGTTTTGACCTTGAAAGTAACAAAGGGAATGTTTTCAGTTTATTGGTACCCGTGAACAGCTGTCCTGAAGAGCAGATGCTGTGTGGTCATGCATAGCTTTGCTCTTAAGTGGCTTTTGGACTCTTCTTCTCACTGCATTCCATTCTGTAAGACCTCACAACCATAATCCTCACATCTAATAGAAAGAAATGGGTGCTATAATTTTTTGTTCTTGTTTTGTCAATTCTTTTTTTTTTTTTTTTTGAGACAGGGTCTCGCTTTGTAGTTCAGGCTGGCCCTGAGCTAACTATGTAGCCCAGGCAAGCCTTGAACTCAGCAATCCTCCTGCCTCTGCCTCCCGAGTTCTGGGATTACAGGTGTGAGCCACCACACCCGGCTGTTTTGTCAATTCTATTCTTACACCTCAAATTAACCATCCAACTCACAAGATGATGGGCCGGGGATTAAGCTCAGTGGTTCCGGTGTCTGGCTGGCAAGCTGAAAGTCCCGAGTTTGATTCCTGGTACCATATCCCACAATGCCGGGCGTGGTGGCTCTCGCCTGTCATCCCAGGACTTGGGAGGCAGAGTCAGGACGATTGCTGTGAGTTCAAGGCATGCCTGGGTTACACAGAGAGCTCAGGGCCAGCCTGAACTACAAAGTGAGACGCTGTCTCAAAAAAACAAAAAACAAAACAAAACTGACAAGGTGTGTTAACTAAAATTAGTCTCCAGTGAATCTAGGAAGAACTTGTTTCTTTGGAGGTCGGTTCTCAGCAGCCCTTCTCTGCACTGTCGTGGAAGGTATGGAGAGGTTTCTCCTGATGCTTGGAGCGTGTAACCATTTCCACTGATGTGGCTTTGCCATTTGGTTTAAAGGCCAAATTTCATTTTGAGCCCAGAAGCCCCCAGTTTTTTTAAAAAAATGGAGTCTTGGAGCTCTTGCAGTTAGTAAGATCCAGTCAAAATGCATCTTCTCTAGCCACTTGGAACAGAGGTCTAACTCCACTGGCATTTTTCCCATGAACATCTTGTAGTCTACAGTGATAATAAGAGGATGCCGTGCTCTGTTCCTCCTTTGTCACAAAGGTGATGGGTCATTTCATTATTGACTTGGTTTTAGGTATGCTCCAAACTGGTCCTGTACGTCCTAGATCACTGACGGCCACCCTACGGCACACATGCCACAGCAGGCTAGCTATCATCACCATAAGCTCTAAGTTTCCCCATCACTGTGCTAGACACTAAGATGTTCCTCTTGACACAGAACCTCACATATCTTCATTCAAACCGGTTGCATTCCAAACAGCTGGTCAACTGGTTGAAGCCAGAGGGGCAGCTGGATGTCACTGGCACTACTGTACCTGTGCCTGGCCTCCTGTGTGTGTGCCTTCATGGGACTCAAGCACAGAACAACAAGGCAGTTCTCACTGCTGGGTTCTGATGTCATACCTAACTGAAAGGAGCTGCGGCCCTGATGTAAGAATTCAGTCTGCTTGGAGTTGTGCCCAATGGGGCTTCCAGGCTTATTTAACTCTTTTCAAGGGGAAAATGATACTACTGTTCAACCCAGGATGAGCCCAACCAGTCCTGGTGAGACCAGTGGGATGAACACTGGTCATTCTGCGGTATCGCTTCTTTGGAGGCTGTGGCACGGGCTCCAGGTGACATTGTTTTGTGGTTTTAAGAATTGTTTTAAACTCACTCTTGGCCACCTATAGCACTATCTCTTATGAGTGTGCATGGGGTACATGCACTTCAAGTTGGATGCTGCCACACAGGACTGGGTGTTGCCTGGCTGTGGACTGCACTCTGGTGGCCTGGCGAGCTGCCTTCATTCCCAGGACTCTTTAGAGCCAGCTGCAGAATCCCAGGCTCACAGCCTGGGATTCCTGGTGCACTGATGGTGACACTGGGAGGCCCATAGAAATGGACAATAGGAAACGACTCTGTTGGGGCGAATGAAATGCGGTGTAGTGCATCCAGCTGTGCTCTTCTGAAGGGCTCCCATTCATTGCTTGCAGCTAAAACTGATAAGGCATTCAGGACCTTTCTGGATGCTCGGAATCCCACCAAACAGCACTCTTCCACCCTGGAGTCCTACCTGATCAAGCCAGTTCAGAGGGTGCTCAAGTACCCGCTGCTGCTGAAGGAGCTCGTGTCTCTGACCGACCATGAGAGCGAAGAGCACTACCACCTGACAGGTGAGGCCGGCCTCCACGCCACGGGCACTGCATTCTCCGTGGAGAGGTGTCTGAATCCTTTGTCACCACTGTGTTCACTCGTCTTGGTTACACATAATTTTCGTGGATGGAAAGCACCCTGATACGGCTATCCATGAGAGCGTCCAATATCCTTTGGTAAAAATGATCTCAGTGGAGAACCCTGAACTCTGGAAGGTGATTCAAACTAACTTTTCAAGAGGTAATTTAAGCTCATTGAGTTGAGGAAATTAGCTTCTATCCTTGCACTACTAAACAGTGCCTCAGAACTAAAAATCAGACCCTATAAGCCAAGTGGTGCTTCTTGCCTAGTGCTACTGAACATATGTGCTGCACATGGCGCCACCTTGTGGACATTTCAAAGAACTCATCTCTGAAAGCAAGGGCCCAATGGCAGGTTATGTTTACATAGACCAGGCTGATGTGGTATCATCTATAACCTTTGAAATTATTGGTCTGTGGCACAATTTGACAAAAACACACAGCATCACAGTTTGAGAACAGAATATCCCTTAGGGGTATACTCTTGACTAGAAGAACTGGGAGGTCCGGTTAATCCATAAAATCCCTAGGGAGGCACATTTATACAGGTTAGAGGTAAAGAATAATAACAATAGCAATAGTAGTAACAGTGTGTAAATTAAACATGTTTTTCCATTAGAAACATACATTGGCATCATAAGCAATGAACACAGTATTTATTGAAAGTTAAATTGTATACGTTACACAAATTACAGTTAGTACTTACAGTGTAGAGTTCATTTTGCTTTACAGTAATCTTTATAAGGACTGTTAGAAACTCCCAAACCTCCCTCCTCACTGAATTAAAATACTGGATCTGGTGAACAAAGTTTAAAAAAAAAATAAATGAATTTGGAGGTGAGCTGAAATTCTGCTTTTTTTTTTTTTTTTTTTGAGACAGGGTCTCGCTTTGTAGTTCAGGCTGGCCCTCAGCTCAGTATGTAGCCCAGGCAAGCCTGGCGCTCAGCAATCCTCCTGCCTCTGCCTCCCGAGTGCTGGGATTACAGGCGTGAGCCACTACATCCGGCACTGTGGTATGTGGTATTGATTGCTGGTGGGCGTGAGTCACCACGCCCAGCATTATATGTGGTTACCGGGGATCGAACTCAGGTCCTTGTGCTTGCGAGGCAGGCACCGGAACCACTGAGCTAAATCTCCAGCCCTGAAATTCTGCTTTTTAACTTTGACAGAATCCTTTTGTCTCTCATCTGGCCCCATAAACCTATAAATGCAGAGAATTTCTTTAGGCAGTTAGGTATGTACAGAGACACTATAAATTCTAATTAAAAAAAAAATCTTTGTGGATTCCATTTCTGCCATGTCATCCCAGAGGAGAAGCAGAATTCAGGAACACAGACTCGAGGGTTCCTGATCTGGATTGAGCTCAGCTCTGCCCCTCGTTTCTCTCTAGAGTGCAGGCACTGCACTGCCCCTGCCACAGAAGGGTTTACTCTACTGTGAAAAGAAATCGTTTAGGCCTTTTAAGTCTGTGTGGGTAAGAAAGTCACAGAAATGCTTTGACGTATGCTAATGGGAAGTGCTGAGTAAATGTTAGCTACTTTATAGTCTCATTTCAAAGAGATTTTGAGGAGGAAGATAATTCATCCTTCTTTGTGATGACAAGGGTACAATGGGCTGCGATGAGCTATGAATGAATAATGCCATCACTTAAAGGAAGAGGAGCTTATTTCAGCTGATAGTTACAGTCCCTGGTGAGCTGGCTTCAGGGCACAGCAGCATGGTAAGGGGCATAGCGCAGGTGCAGGAAAAGCTGCTTTGCTCCTTGGCATCCAGGAAGCAAAAAGAGTTAACAGAGGAGCCATCAAGGGAGATCCATCCTTCCAGGTCATGTCCACAACCTGCCTTTCTGAGCAGGTGCCTCCTCAGAGCAAGCCAGTTATAAGAAGCCCCATAATCCATCCCTTCCTGTGGTCCCACCTGAGAGTCCTTGAGGCTGCAGGGAAACATCTAGATACAAACTGTAATGAGCTCTTTCCTTGTTGATCCTGGGAGGATTTAAATCTAAAGATGCATCTTATTTTGCAGAGGCACTAAAGGCCATGGAAAAAGTAGCCAGCCACATCAATGAGATGCAGAAGATCCACGAGGATTATGGGACCGTGTTCGACCAGTTGGTTGCAGAGCAGAGTGGCACAGAGAAGGAGGTCTGTGGGGTGTAGGATTTGGGGCCTCACGTGTGGTGTCTGGGGCTGAGGGGACTAGAACCCTGTTAGGAATTTGGAAAATGCCCCAAATTTTCTTTTTAACTTTACTGCACACAATAAACTACACACTTTGGAAAGAAATGTAACATAAAATTCATTACATAGATCTAAAAATGTAGCCTTATGTTATCATTATATAAAAGACAGAAGTATCATGGAGCCCATACCCTTGCTCTTCCTCCTCTCCCATGGGGATGGGGCCTGCCAATCCCAAGGGCTTATAGAGGATGCTTGGCCTGGAAGGGGAGAGACGATGGAAAGGGAGGATAGCACATGGAGAGAAGACAGGGCTTCTTTTTCCTCCCTTCCTTTTAAAACATCAAAATTTGGTGGTTACTCGCTTATTTAAAACAGTCCAAGCAGAAGCTGACATTTTATGTGCGTGCATGTGCGTGTGTCTGTGTGCATGTGCATTTGGTCTGATTGCTAAATTTAGAGCCTTGTGTTTTCTAGACATCACAGAGAAGAAACACAGTTTAAGTAGAAAATGAAAAGAAAATAGGGTAGTGTTTAGTTTGTGTTAAGGTTCGTTTCAGTGTTGATATTTTAAAATTTTAATTGGTACTTTTTATTGGTCCATTATATATACACATCCCAAATACACTCCATATTGAGAATTTGTACCAGTATATGACACAACTTAATTTTCATTTTTCCCCTTCCCCTACCTATCCTACACCCCCCCACCCCTATATACACAAGCTTTTTCTTTTTTACCATCAGTTTTTTCTTCCCTCATTATTTACCCCTAAACCCCATTTCCCTTTGAATATATACTATTTCACAATAACAGTCATGCATTCTAGAACATATTTACAACCTCAGTTTCTCATACCAGAGAAAAGGTATGATATTTACACATCTTTGACCTATTTATTTCACTTATGAGTATGTCCTGAGATATTTTTTATCACTAGGCCCAACGTGGTTTGGGATTAGGGTGGTGAACACACTAGATCTGTGGCAGACATGGACACAGGCCTTGGGATGAATGCTGATGCAGTGGTAAAGCTCTTCAGGGGATGAAGCTGCTTGCAAGACACATCTTACATACATGTACGAACATGAACATGTACGTACATGTACAAACTGAAACAGAAAGCCTTCATCTGTGTATATGTGCTGCCGAAGCGAGCACTATCTGTGTATTACCTATCAGTCACCATATAACATGAAACCATCAACCCCAGAGTTTCCACATACTTACTTCCCTGTTTTTACAATCCAGGTAACAGAACTTTCCATGGGAGAACTTCTGATGCATTCTACAGTCTCCTGGCTAAATCCGTTTCTGTCTCTAGGAAAAACAAGAAAAGACCTTGAGCTCACAGTATTTGGTTAGTATTCCTGTCAGAAGACGGTGAACTTCCATGAGACTGGTGATAATGAGAACTAGACAACCCCACGAGTTTTCCAGGCGTTGGAAGAGTTGCTGTGATGGCCAATGACTGAACACGGCCAGCCTACAACTAGTTAAAACACCACAGCTCTGTGTCCTCGTTATCTTGTTTCCTTATGCTGCTTGACTCAGCCTGAGCCCTAGCGGCAGGTCTTGGAGGCCATTTTGAAACTTGCTACCTTAATGGGCTGCATATTTCCAACATCTCTTTGTTCTGGCTGGAGTGAGGACAGTAGGTATATAGAGGTGGTGTGTGGTCACTGAGATGCACACCCTAATTCCAACTTTCAGTAAAGCATAGAAGTGCTAAAACCTTATCTAGATAATAGCTATTAAATATGCAGAACTTCTTCATAGTTTGAACAAAACACAGGCAAGTACTGTTTAGTCACCCAAAGTTTGGCATAATGGGATCTTAAGAGATTCATAAATTGAAGAGCTTTGTTCCAGTAAGATTCAGTTCTTTCACCCTGGAAGAGTTTGTATAAAATAATGAAAGATGTTTTTCTCCCTTTTACTTTTTTTAGTTTTTAAGAGAGCTGTCATATTGGTCTATAAAGAAAACTGCAAACTGAAAAAGAAACTGGTAAGATGAATTACTTTGAATTAAGCTACCTTTTTCATGGCACAGCATGCTAAGTCACACTGTTACTATTCTGAGAAAACAACTACATCAAGTTCCCAGAACATCTCTGAGTTCATAGAGAGGAGACACCTGCTTTTACATTAAGCATAGACAAAAATCTGTGTCTTAGTTACTTTTCTGTCATTGATGAGAGAAACTACCCAATGCCTAGTCAAAGGAGGAACATTTTATGCAGCTCACAGTTTATAGAAGCTTCGGTCCATAATCACCCGGCCCCAAGGTAGGGCGGCATGTAAGAGGGAAACCACTTTATGGTAGACTGAGGGTAGGAAAGCAACAAGGGAACCTTAACATCATCTTTCTGCCCCTTTTATCTTATCCAGACCACCGGGATTAATGTGGAGCTAAACCAAACAGGGTACTGGTTTATGATCACCACCTTTAATCCCACACACTATAGATGCCGCCATCTCTGAAAAAGCCACCTATGATTGAGGCTTTGCAGGGATATCTGGACCCAGACTATAGCAGGGTCTACACAGAAAACTCCTCTATAGTCTAGAAAAATGTCCATATTGTTCTATGTTTACAGGAATCTACAAAACTTTGGTTTTCAAATACCTTTTACCTTGACTCAAAACCAACCAACCCAAAACAAAACTCAAACACAACATCCTTCAATCATAGCTTAGCTCTGGATACAAGCCATCAGCAGTAATAGGAGTCCATGGAGATTGATGCCTGGGGCCCTGGGACCCAGGACTCCCTAACCATGATCCTGGTCTGGGAGGTCTTTGAAAACTTGGTATACACCTACTTGTGTGTCCCAGCTGTCCATGCTGCAGCAGGGAACCCTGCACACAGGGCACGGGGCTTCTGTTTGCCACGCACATAAGTTTAACCTTTTCCCTGGGCCTTTTACTTTACAAGCCCTCCAATTCGCGGCCTGCACATAGCTCTGCTGACTTGGACCCATTTAAATTCCGCTGGCTGATCCCCATATCCGCACTTCAAGTCCGACTGGGAAACACAGCAGGTAACTTGTGCAGTGAAAGTATTTTAAGAAATTTACTGAATTGGGGGATAAAGTAGGAAAAGACTGTTGGAGATAATTTTTGGTGTCTTTTATTTATAGGGAAGGAAAATGAGGCCAGGAGAGGTGGTTTTGATATTTCTCGATAAACTTTTGTGAGAAACAAAATGTCAGTGGACAGCTTTTGTCTCCCAAATATATTAGTTTCCTTCTTTTTGTAATCGATAGTTTTCAACATTATCCTAATTTTCTTGAGTCTTTAAATTTGTTAAAGAAATGAAGCTTGAAAAATTTATTGTTTTAAAATTTGATATATGGAAAATTTCTTAAGGTTAAATAGTATTACAAGTGATATTTTAAAGGGTGGGGTGCTCTGGCCCTGGAAAATATCCAGAGATGCTTCCAGAATTACCATTTTATATCTTGAATTTTAAACTTCACAAGTGTTCTTAAGTAGGCATTTTGGCAAAGTTGTAATCTCTTGTTTCCATTTCCTTTTATGCAGGGACAGAAAATAATTCCATATGGGAGTTGATCCATATAAAGTCGGAAATAGAAGGACGGCCAGAAACCATTTTTCAGTTATGCTGCAGGTATTTTTGACTTCCAAAAATTAAAACCAGTAGAAACAAGAACCATGTCTTTTTTGAAAAGAGAGTTTTAGTGCCTCCCTGAGTTTTGGTGACATCAGGGTAAGCCCTCTCCCTCAGAAGATATCGGAGAATCTAGGAGAATGCACTGTCTCATATGTATCCAGATTTGGAGCGAGCCCTTTTTGCCTGCTTCTGTGAGGGAGGGAACCTAGGCACAGAGCTTGGGAAGCCAGTGTTGATTTAGCCAAGAAGCTGCAAGGCGGCACTGAGAGGAAAGTGGTGGCCTCGGAGTGCCCGGGATACTATGGCTCTTTCCTTTCTCTTACCAGTGACAGTGAGAGCAAAACCAACATTGTTAAGGTGATTCGTTCTATTCTGAGGGAAAACTTCAGGCGTCACATAAAGTGTGAATTACCACTGGAGAAGACCTGTAAAGATCGCCTGGTACCTCTCAAGAACCGAGTTCCTGTTTCAGCCAAATTGGGTGAGAATTTTGCTAGCTATTTGTTTATTCAAGAAAGTCTGAAGTTTCTGAAAAGGGTTTATTCTCTTATCACATGGCTGTAAGTTTTTTCTTTGTAAATCATAGAGGTAACTTTTTTTTTTTTTCGGTACTGAGGATCAAACTTGGGTCCTTGTGCGTCCAAGGTTGGCATGGTACTACTTGAGCTAAATCTCCAGCACAAAGGGGTAACTATTTTTTTTTTTTTTTGAGACAGGGTCTCACTTTGTAGTTCAGACTGGCCCTGAGCTCACTCTTTAGCCAAGGCTAGCCTTGAACCCAGCAATCCTCCTGCCTCTGCCTCCCAAGAGCCACCACGCCCAGCACTGTGGTGTGTGGTATTGATGGCTGGTGGGTATGGCCACCACGTCCTGTATTGTTGTAATGTGTTCACCAGGGATCGAACCAGGGAACTTGTGCTTGCTAGGTAGGTGCCAGAACCACTGAGCTAAATCTCTGGCCCCGGGATAACTATTTTTAAGAGAACTAAGTATTCCTCTTGCTCCTAGACATTGTTTTCTAAAGCATGTGCTCCTCTATTGCCTCATCTCTTCTCTCACCGGTTGACACATCCAGACTTACTCTCTTCTTTGTTCTTCCACTAAGGATGAGCACAAGTCCAGGGATTTTATCTTACTTACTGCAATGTGTGCAAGGTTCTGAAGAACACCAAGCTTTAGGTCGAAAATCCTTCCTTGGTACACTGCTTTGAAACTCACTGAATTTGGCATGAAGTTTTGTCCTGGTACTTGTTTGGTAGTCTGGCCACAAACTACAACTGGTGGGTTTTGATTGCACGTGATGTGCTTTGCCTGCTGAAACAGTTTGGTATTCATTGCACCTTCCAAAGCCAACTGATGACGAGAACTGAGGTGCCACTGTATTTAATGAATTAAGATCAAGATGTCTAATATACTCCTTATGAGTAAGTCAGCAGGTAATAATTCAGATGTGGTGTTCTTAAATTTTCTGCTGTTTCTAAAAGTCCAGCTTCAGTTTTGGAATCTTCCTGTATCAGGTGTTTCATCTTCTTGATTTTAGTCTTAAGCATGTAACTTCTGTTTGGCCACACTTTGAGTTCTTCAGGCTTGCTGTATAATTTTTTCCTCTACTGAAATAAACCATGGCTATCAAAACTAACATGCTGCTGTTGTCTACAGAAACAATGAAACTGAGTGCCCTTTCCCCCTTCAACCCCAGAGAACAGAATTCTCACGCGTACACACACAGACACAAATACTTAAATATGCATATTTCTTAACTGAAAGTTGGCTAGAAATTATAGCAGAGACAGTTCTCATGAGACAAAGAACATTCTGCTTTTAATTAAGCAGCAAGGGAAATAAACAAGGTAAGAAGGTATACATAAGCATGGTGGAATCTTTAGATTACATAGTAGTTTAGTAAAAGAATGAAATCTAGGGCCAGAGATTTAGCTCAGTGGTTCTGGCGCCTGCCTTGCAAGTGCAAGGTCCTGAGTTTGATCCCCAGTAACCACATATAATGCTGGGCATGGTGACTCACACCCACCACCAATCAATACCGCATACCACAGTGCTGGGCGTGGTGGCTCACACCTGTAATCCCAGCACACGGGAGGCAGAGGCAGGAGGATTGCTGAGTTCGAGGCTTGCCTGGACTACATAGTGAGCTGAGGGCCAGCCTGATCTACAGTGAGACCCTGTCTCAAAAAAAAAAAAAAGAATGATAGCTACATTTTATTAGTGATTAAGTTCAATATACTCCCTGGAAAAGTAATCCTAGCCCTTACAGTAGTTTATTGTTCCATTTAAATGACAAAACTTTGGGATTCTAAAGATGCTGCATTCCTCTAACATACGAGTTGAATTAAGCGTTAAGTAAAAAATTGCTGTTTGAAATGTTTACGTTTTTGTCCAAATGCCAGCATAGATGGTAAAATCTGGTGAGAAAACGAGATCTTAGGTAACTAAGATGTTAAATCTCATGCCTTCAGAGGCAGGAAGGACACCCATACACTGTCATCCAGGGAAATGTGCTTTTCTCGTCACAGCATCGTCCAGGTCCCTCAAAGTCCTCAGGACCTCCTGCAGCAGCGAGTGGCCCCGGGAGGCCGGCAAGGCCAACTCGCTGGACTCGGATGAGTGCAGCCTGAGCAGCGGCACCCAGAGCAGCGGCGGCTCCGCGGCCGAGAGCAGGCAGCACTGCCCGAGCGCAGCACCGGCCGACTTCCCCGACACGCTCGTTAAAGAGAGTGACATTCTGAGTGACGAAGACGACGACTGCCACCAGACTCCGAGACGCAGCAGCCCCACCAAGGACATCGAGATTCAGTTCCAGAGACTGAGAATCTCTGAGGAGCCCGACGGCCCCCCGGGGGAGCAGCAGCCCAGCGCAGGAGCGGGCGAGGGCCTGGCGGGGGAGCAGCCCAAGCTGGTGCGGGCTCACTTCTGCCCCATCAAACGGAAGGCGAACAGCACCAAGAGGGACAGAGGCGCTCTGCTGAGGGCGCAGACTCGGCACCAGTCCCTCGACAGCCAGCCCGGAGCCGTCAACATCGATCTCAATTTTGTTCTAGAGCGAGAATTCAGTGTCCAGAGTTTAACTTCAGTTGTCAATGAGGAGTGTTTTTACGAAACGGAGAGCCATGGAAAATCATAGTGCAGGCCCACCAGATAAGCGTTACATTGCTCACCTACTTTTAAACTGGTGGTAAAGTGGAAATTGCAGAAAAACTATTCATCACTGAGTTTTGTGCAGTACGCATTTTCCCACAAAATTGTTGTAAAGATTTAAGTTATTTTAATTTATTGTGGATCAGAAAACTAGATTAAACTTGTCAGAATCTGTAAATTACTTAGTTTATATCCCTTTTGAGCAGGTATCAAAATGATTTAGACTCCTAAAAATTGCGTTCTAATTTTAAGTTATGTGGAAAAAAGTAAGGACGGGGAAGTTGTGATTAATAGCTTTTAAAAGGATCATCTTTTTTCAATCCTCTGGGCATTTTTTTTGAGCTGTTATTGCTTTATTTAAAGTATATTTATTTTAATGTGGGTTGGGGTACAATATGCAGATAGTTCATTTTTGTAGGGTTGTAATAGAGGTTGTTTATACTAAACATGTCATATCTATGTAGTATATATATTAAAGCTTGTACTGTAGCTTATTGATATTTATTTTCTCTACCAAGCTGTACAGTAAAAGAAACATAAATCATCTGGTCATTGGTATTTTATTGTCCTTCTGCGAAGAAAAGTGCGCACAGAGGCAGTTGCCTGTGGAACTGTCAGGCTTCAAGCCCCTAAAGCAGCATCTAGAGCCCGTAATGCTTTTTCTCCTCTTCCTGCAGACTGTCTTTTCTTTGCTTGAGCTCTTCTCTGAAGTTATAACCAAAAAGCTGCGGGTCTTCGTCACACATTTTTCTGTATATGTCACAGAGGCTCCTAAAGTGCAGTATCGAGAGCTGGGTGGGCCGAAGAGTGGGATCTATGTCCGCTAACTGTAAGAGCTTCCCAGTGCTTTCCAGGCGCTGAGCTTGGGGAAATAACATGCTAAAGGAAAGGGAAAAAAATCAGCACATTACTTAAATTCTGTGACTCATCATCCTGTCTCCTACCCTTATTTGAAAATGATACGGTTCCTGGCAACTGTCCCTGAGGGAGTGGCAGTGCCACCGGAGCGTCTTGGGTTACAGCGCAGGCAACAGCAGTGACCCACTGGAGGCCCAGCTAACCTGACTGACGGTGCGTCCACTGCAGGCAAACATTTTTCACTGCTGATACGTGCACCTTTAAGGTAAGTTTAAAGTAATGTCTGCTCAGTTAATTCTTGTAGAAATATGTATTGATTTACCTCACATTTTGATGGAAGTTGTCTATTATGTGTGTAACAAATCTCTAATTTTGAGTGTCTGATTCGCCTGCATTTTGGAACACTTGGCCCCAAAGGAGTACCTTGTTTTGGAAAGTTCCTAAATAGCTGATGCTAAAATACAGTTATTTTCTTTATTTCCACCCATTTTAAAAATTGATTACAACACATTTCAAATTTTATATAACCAAACCAAGTCACAGTTTTAAAATAGTGAAACTGCTTGAAATATTTACAAAGACAGACTTGTTTTCTTCTTTCAAGTCTCAGAGAATCTACAGAGCTCACCTAGACAAAGGCCTGGAAGATGTTCTGGCCAGCGGAGCAAGCTTTCTTCCAGGCTGATGGTCTTCTCAGCGGGAATTGCATGTTCCATACTTTTCTGGGTGAGGTGACTTGGATCTGAGTTTACTCTCCCCATGGAGACTGTGACAATGGTGTCTAAGGTGTGAAGATACTAACAGGCCGAAGTGGGCCAGTACAGAGAACTGTGTATGGAAATGAAGGGGCCCATTACTTAGGTGGGAGTTGCCATGGAAACACTGGGGCCTCCCTGAGGCCAGTTCCCAGATTTCCAAAGATGCACTGTTCGATTTTTTTCCTCCCATAAATCATGCATAAAAGGAAAGCAAAATAAACAATGAATATTTAAGTTAGAAAAAATATTATAGCAAAGACACATTGCCATTAATACCCTTCAAAATATTTCTGCTTGCTTTGAACAAACTTATGCCATTGTTCTCGACGAAGTTCTGAAATGAGTAACCTTATGGGGTGGGATCAAAAATAAGAACAATGCTACTGCTGAGTGCCATCCGAAGGAAAGGCAGACTCAGAAAAATACGACAGTGGGCCTTCCTTTACCTTATTCAGGGGATCTGTCCTAATTCTTCCACAAAGTAAAAACAACAACCAAAGGTAAATATTTTCAATTAATTCAGGACATCAAAGAAGCCACAACAATGACACAATTTAAACATTCACTGAATATCTGGTCACACTTTGGACAGTTATGTAAGTCACACTAAATTATTAACAAGGAACAAGTGGAGATTTAACATCTACTACCTGAAATCCTCAAGAATGGGTTTCATAGTTGTATTTTCAGTATACAGCTGTCTAGCGATACCTAAAATAATTTCATGTGGCATGGGGACACTTCTTATCATAAGAATTAAAATGGAGCTATATATGGAAGTCTTAGGAAATAAATATGTAACAGTGATTAAATGTTGACTATATTATATGGAAGTCCTTTAAGAATACATTTCTTGGGCTGGAGATTTAGCTCAGTAGTTCTGGCACCTGCCTTGCAAGCGCAAGGTCCTGAGTTTGATCCCGGTAACCACATACAACGCTGGGCATGGAGACTCACGCCCATCAGCAATCAACACCGCATACCACAGTGCCGGGCGTGGTGGCTCATGCCTGTCATCCCAGCACTCGGGAGGCAGAGACAGGAGGATTGCTGAGTTCGCGGCGGCTTGCCTGGGCTCCATAGTGAGCTCAGGGCCAGCCTGAACTACAAAGTGAGACCCTGTCTCAACAAACAAAAAAACTTAAACAGATTAATTGGTCCTAAGTATTTTTTCATTCTCCTGCATTACTATAGGGCTCACTGAGGTACAACGACTATTGTGTCCCTGATGAGGATGCGGGTGCATACATCTACGCAAAGTAGCAAGCAGAACTAGGAGATCCAACCTAAGTGAAAACAGGCTTGTAGGCAGTCTTTGACATGCTATTTTGGAAGCTCAGAAGTTATATTTACTTCCTAGTTTTTATGTGAGTCTGTAACGTGTTCATGATGGGGGCGGTATGTGTATGTTTCACTGCCAGGGAGCTTGGACCACTAGAAGGGCATGCATGACCGTCTCACTCTTATCACCAGTGGTATAAGCTGCCGAATGAGACATGAATGTACTACCGGTGGAACAAGTCATCCAATAGACATCATTCATGGACCATCAGTGGTTCAAGCTGGCAGGAAGATGTTAAAAAAGAGACTAACTCAGTGCAGAACATGCCTTGTACAGAGTCACCTGGATCTGTCTTAAGCCTGAGAAATCATGGCCTCTTCAGTACAGAGTCAGGACGAGCCATGCAACAACCGTTCTAGGTTATACTCAGGGCCAAATCAACCCATTTTGTAGGTGGCATCTAAGATGAATATCAAGGCTTTTCTAGTCCTGCCACTAGTCCAGTGGCAGGCATAAGATCTGAACTAAGGTTTAAGAATCGTAAGATCAAAAAGGAGAAAGCAGCATTCTTACCTCAGCCCTCGGTGGCAGTATTTCCTTCGGAACTGAAACACATTTTGAACGACTTTTTCCACCAGCTTGAAAGGCTGTTCTATTTTGGGCTGTATCAAGGGTGTGAAGTGCACCACTCCCACGTCCACCTTCAACAGAAGCAAACATGTAGCACTGTGGCATGTTGAATAGTTAATCTTTTTTTGTTGTTTTTGAGACAGGGTCTTGCTTTGCAGTTCAGGCTGGCCCTGAACTCACTATGTAGCCCAGGCAAGCCTCGAACTCAGCAATCCACCTGTCTCTGCCTCCCGAGTGCTGGAATTACAGGCCGAGAGCCACCACACCTGGCACTGTGGTATGTGGTATTGATTGCTGGTGGGCATGAGTCACCATGCCCAGCATTCTATGTGGTTACCGGGGATCAAACTCAGGACCTTGCACTTGCGAGGCAGGCGCCAGGAACCACTGAGCTAAATCTCTGGCCCTGAATAGTTAATCTTAAAAAATCACAGGAACGTGGCTGTTGATAATACACTATCCATAAACACACCTCTCTATGTGCTCCTGTTTCCTTTCCTCCGGCTGGATTTGAGGTGATTCAGAAACCCCAGCTGGCAGCACCAGCTCCATAATGACATCCAATAGACCTGCACCTGATAACCACTTAGTTTTAAAATGTAGTTTAATGAGCATTTGTATGGAGTGTAAAAGGCTACCATAAACGTCAGGAGATAATAGATAGCATGAGGACATTTCAGTTAGCTCTGAATGAGTAAAAAATAAGCTGCAGCAGCAGTCTGACTAAGGCAGGGCTTCAAAACACAGGAAGAAGGCAGATGGTCCCCTGGGACCACTTAGTGCTAAACTCCCTGGAAAGAGAATCAATTAGGAAACCACCTATTTTGGCTATAGACACTGATTATTCATCTGGACTGAATTCATGCACATAGTCTGCATGGCCACATCTCTTTCTGGAAGCATCTTTACATGCCCCAGGAGGCAGAGACAGGATGGAAACTGCAAATGGAAACTACCAAAAATTGTCACTGCTTGATAGTATTTAAGCTGCTACCAGCTGTTGACATTCTTTCATTATCCAAAGATAAAACTTTTCAGGCATATCTGTTAAGAGATTTATGCTCAGCTTTACTCCAAAGGAAAAATACTGAAAGACAAAGGAAGAAATGGAGTCAAAGTTGTTCTCTTGACAGAGACATGACCTGGAAACCAGGAAGCCTTCTCTCTGTGACTAACCCAAGCATTGGTCTTCAGGAACTGTTAAATTTGCCATTCTGAACATCACTTTCCAGAGGCCAAGAAGGTGCAGCGATTTAGGCAGCATGGACTGTTTTTTTTTTTTTTTTTTGAGACAGGGTCTGGCTTTGTAGTTCAGGCCCTGAGCTCACTATGTAGCCCAGGCAAGCCTCGAACTCAGCAATCCTCCTGCCTCTGCCTCCCGAGTGCTGGGATTACAGGCGTGAGCTACCACACCTGGCTGTTCTGCTGCTTTTTAAAAATACTTTTAAACATCCCACACAGGTTACCATTTTCTCTTAGGAGGACGGCTTCTCACAGTCCCTGTGGCTACATAATTTCTTATGAAAATGGTCTGAAACATATGAGGATGAGAGGGCTATTTTTAGAGTAGAAGAAAAACAATGGCCTATAATGCAAGACTTGGTGGATAAGAAATGAAAATGACCGAAAATGCGCTATGCCTCAGGCAGCCTGCATGTGGTTCCCAGAATAGCTGGTGGCGCTCTTTATGCAGGCCTGCTCTGCAGGGCATCTGACTCCTTCTATCCCGAACACGCAATAATCTTGTCCCCAAGGTATAGTATCACTGCAGCTGCACCTACTAGATGCATCAGAAGGTCTAGAATCACAGTGATGGTGGGGATCCCGCATTCTGGAAAAGTTCCACATGGCAGAGTAAGAACTACCCAGTGACAAGGCCTTTCCACACCAACAGTGCCTCCAAATGTTACCCTTCAGACCATTTTAGCGTGGAAAAGTATAGTAACAGTCTGTCTAGAATAGTAATGGTCAGAATAGTAACAATCTGAATTCAGTGTTAAATGTTAATAAATTTTAGTAGGTTTTTCAAACTGTGTTCTATGGTTTGCTTAATCAATTTCTTCAAATTTAGAAACAAGTATTTCCTAAAGGACTCTTAAGAGGCCAAGACTTCCCTTAGACTGGAACAGAACACACTGGACAGGTATAGAGGTCTTGGGGAGGTTGGTGGTCACAGAGTAGACAGGACCTTAGGAAGATAAGAACTGTGAAGTGATGGGGCTTTAGGGAGGGGGAGTCTGGCTGTAAGCAGAAAAAAGATGGCTCCGTTTAGTCTTTCTATGGAAGGAGTTAATCTGTGAGTGGACGACAGTGGTAAAGGCACATACACTAAATATTGAAGAAATACTTGATTTTCCACAAACTCTGAAGTGCTCACCCTCACTCTCTGTGACACAGGGTGTCTCTAAAGGCTCTAGTACTCTCTAGACTTCTCAGCTCCTCTCTGGGCTTCCCCCTCCCCTTTCCCTACCTAGCTCTTGGCATTTCTGTGCCTGTAGCTCATTCTGCCACTTTCTACAGATCCTCTCCTCCAACCCCGTCCATCCAGTTCCCCCACAGGACACAGTCAATTCAGACAGGAATTCTACAGTCACCAGGAGGGAGCCAATAGCCTGCAGGTCTCCAGGTAAAATCACCTTTCAGCGCAGTAAAGTCTGACACAAATTTTTTTTTTTTTTTTGCTTTTTGGAGACAGGGTCTTGCTTTGTAGTTCAGGCTGGCCCTGAGCTCACTATGGTGCCCAGGCAAGCCGCCGCGAACTCAGCAATCCTCCCATCTCTGCCTCCTGAGTGCTGGGATTACAGGCGTGAGCCACCACGCCCAGCATTATATGTGGTAACCGGTGATCGAACTCAGGTCCTTACGCTTGCGAGGCAGGCGCCGGAACCACTGAGCTAACCCTCCGGCCCCCAAGACACAAATTTTAAGAAATATGCAACCATGAAACTCTGAACTCTACACAATTTTGAAACATTGCTGAGACCAAAGGCATAAATTCAGGCATGGATGCAATCTCCAGCATAGTCTGTTACTTCTGGCTTCCCTAGATTTTAAAATAATTTCATCTTTATTTCTTCCATTTAAGATACAGTTGGTATCTGCTAGTACAAGAAATGACTGACTTTTGTTTGTTTAAAGTTTCAAAACTCTGCAGAAATATAACAACAACCTATGTAGCAAAAGAATTCACAGTTTGAATTCAATTCTGATACCCAGTTAAATTGGCCAACACTATAGGGCAACTCAAAGAAAATTCCCACTTATAAACACAGTACTGTACTATTTAGTGGATGACTCTGTAAAACTCAAGGGCAAAAAAGCTCAGCCAGAAATGCTTCGGATTCTGGGGGAGGGAGAATGTCCCCTCCACCCTTTCCTCAAACACTTCTCCCAGACTTTTTAGAATTACTCTGGGTGATGGGGACCGTTTACTCTAGAACCATGGGAAAGGGGCACTTAGTAACTATGGTAACAGATACAAAAATGCTTTTTTCTTATAATTGAGTGCTTATTCAGAATTATAACCATTAATTTTTCTTCCTTGAATTTTAAGTATTAAAGGGTTAGATTACTAAAAAAAAAATCAGTATAATGGAGTACACGCACTTAAAATATTCCAGCTTAATGTATTCAGCCCCTTTTCAAACTCAACCGGTAAATAGACTAAAATGACCCAAAAACATTCCAAAGTAAGAATTTATAATGAATTACACATCTTCCTCTCTAACCCTTCCTTGTGTCAGCAGCTTTCACCACGAAAGGCTTGATGTCCTCTTTCTCCAAACCAGTGTTCAGGATGTGACTGGGTATCAGCTCAGAGAAGCACTTGGGACTCACAACGGACCAAGCGAAAGAAGCTATTAGATATCAAATCTTAGCTATTTCAACTCAAATCTCTAATCAGGATGATATATTAGGCACGGTGAAGAATGTACAGCCTGGTTCCTGAGAACATGCCAGAGAGCTAAATCACTACCATACAGACACACACCTGAGGTAGGCCACACTCTCAAGAAAGGGGCTCGATTCAGTGCGCTGTGGATGTTAAGACAAGGACAAGCCAGCAGTAGGGAAAGAGGATGAAGGAGTTACTTTTTAGGAGCCAATATATATAGCCCTATCTAGGAGACAACAGAAGGGATGGTGAGAAAAAAGGGGACGGATTATTCCCTAAGAGGACAGACTTGGGCGGTCAGGAATGGGAAGCATCTGTCTAGTTTGGAAGGCTGCTGGCAGCACCTGGAGAACAAAAGACAGGAACGGAGACAGTCACAGCCAGTGTAAGGTGAAACGATGGGAAAGATAAGCACTGGGAGGTGCTCGTGCCTCTTCAAGCTGGTAACAGTCTCCATCAGGACACCTCAGGCCTTGAAGCTATAATTTCTCTAGGTGAGAGTAATGGGAAGATCATCCATGCCTATGGCATGGTAATTATGTGTTTTATAGGCAACCTTAAAAAAATCAAATATGAATATAAAATTTCTTAGAATTGTTTACCTTACCTATAATCCTTGATCAATTCAAGGACGGAATTTAAATTGTAAAACTTTAAAGGCACTCCAAGTATTTTAAACCAATGTGTCCAATAAAAATTTACTACACTCCCAGAACTTACATCTCTTTGACTTAGAGCTTAAAATGTGTTACTGTAACCATGATCATTTCTACAGAAGTTCTACACTATCTTTTTCTTTACTTCTACAGATCTTTTTTTTTTCTCTTTTCATAATCAAAACAACAGATTTTCAACTGCCACATAGTGTTCTTTCTCAGACCATGAGCAGTGGGAAGAACTAGGCCTCGGAAAATGAGTTTGGGTCACAATGAGAAATGCCATAAGAAATGTACTAGTGAAGGGAAGAGATGGAGGGAAGGAATTTTTTACTATATATTTATGTATGTAAATATATGTATAAAAGTATGAAAATTATGCATTTAGTAAGATGAATCATTTCCAAAGACATGAAAAAATTTCAAGGAAGCAAACAATCCTTTAAAAAGGACCAGAGAAACAAGAATTAACAGATGGATTAGGATTTCTTATTCCATTTAATCTAGACTTCCTGGATGATCCTGGGGAAAACACTTTCTAAAACTATGACCTACCATGTAATTGGTACATAGAGCATGGCACCAGCAGGCCCCTGTGTGAACCGTCTTGGGATGTGCTCTGCTACAACCCAGGTTATACAGGAGCTGTGGGGTTGCCTGCCCGGGCCTCTGTGGGACAGCATACTGTACAGGTATGCAGTCTGGCCTCTGGGTTTCCAGGTCCAGAGAAACTCCAGAGCCTCAGAACTATCAGTCCTCAGAGAAAGTTTCAATTTGAAGTGTCTCAAAGACACTTTAAAGGTGCTGGTGTTTTTTAAAATCTTTATCAAAAGACAGACAGATGAACATGGATGCACATATATAACTGCCAATTGACTAGGCAATATTCCCCTTAAGATGCCCACTCAGTACATTTCTTTCCCGTAAATGGTAGGTTTCACAATTATTACTGCTGTGCAATGCCACAGATTCAGTGTGGATATACAGACTCGACTGTAATGGCTCCTGGCAACAGCCTGGGAGACTGGCGCTGTGTCCGCAGGGCCCTGGGGACTGAGTCTCTGAGGGATATACCATCAGCGCCCAGACCAGCTCTTCTGATGAAGTCTTTCTTACATGTGTTAATGCTCTCTTGTCCTCCTGTTTCTGAAATAAAAGACACCCTGCCTTTTTAAAGCTGAAAAGGATATCACCTTTTACATGATGACTTTACTGTTTTAGTTCCTGAAGGCCTAGGGGCTGGGGAGAAGGTGTCATTGTCCTCCTTAGGTATCATCAGTCACAAAGATGAATAAGATAAATGCTTCCAAATAATTGTAAGTTCTCTAGTTTGGCAAAATCACAAAGTTCACATGAACCCATACCAAGGCGAGGCCTACTGTTCATAAGCTCAGATACACCAGTCACAAGGACAGGTTAGCAGATGCTTGGCTCTTCCAAGTAATACACGTGAGCTTGAAAACACTTGATTATCATGAAAATGTCACCATAAAATTCGAAGAAAGTAATCTAGTGGTGACACAGAAAACAAATCCTCATGATTCCTTCCCACAATAAAAAGAACAACAAGTAAGGTAACAAATATCACAGGAAATGGAAACGCAACCTTATAGGTATAAACACGTAATTGCTTTGCTATGAAAATCAACAGAATGAGGATGGCTCAGAAGACATTTAAGAACATAAATGAAACCAAATAATATTCATCATTTATAGCATTCTTCACTATTAGCAGCTCATTTGTTTTAAAAGTTAGTCTTTAGGCTAACCAAGAGCATTATTTTAAAATTAAAATAATCACAAAGTTGGAAAATAGATTATGGACCAACAATGCTCAGAACTGAAAAGAAAGTAAGTTTTTAAACCTTTAAATAGAACCCCAACTTTTTAGGCAGCATTTGGAAAAACAATTACTAGGAACTATCCTAAGGCAAACTGAAGCCTAAACCAACTGGTAAGAAGAAGTTGCAGCCTGAACCTAGGTCTGTCTCAGGGATTTTCTAAAGCTAAAAGATGGGTATGTATAGTAAATGAGACCTACAGACCTAGAGAAAAACTTTAGTTGCTTCCCTTATTGAACTACTAGTATTGCTTGAAAAAGAATCACACAATCAACTCTAACCCTCTTCATTAAGTTCATCTAGTGGTGGGGATAAGCCTTGTGGCACTCCAAAGCCAGCCCCAGTCTTTGCTGGGCGCAGGCAGTGTAGAAGCTGAAAGCCAGATACATGTTTCCCAGCCCTGCCTATTGCTGGAAATGGCCAAAGGAAGTGATTTTGCAAATGAGATATTAAAATGATTGTGTTAGTGCATTTATGAGTGCACAAAGGATTTCTTAGAGATTTTTGGTTTTTTTATTTTTTAATTTTTTTTTTTTTGTGGTACCGGGGATCAAACTCAGGCCCTTGTAGGTCCAAGGTTGGTGCAGTACCACTTAAGGTAAATCCCCGGCACTGCATAAAGGATTTCTGAAAACTGCTTTTGATGAAATATCTTACCACAGCCTCTTCCCTTTTAGCAAGAACCTGGGTATGATGCTACAGTCCACTCACAGCTAAGAAAAATCAATAGCTTAGCTTGAAAGGAAGAAATTCTGAGGGGTTTTAATTTATAGAACCTGCCATCGATGGCTGACTTTCAAACAAGTGTGTTTAGACTTTAATCCACTAGACAGTGTTCTGTTCCTGCTTGACAATATTCTAAACCAATAGAAGCCCAAAACTTCCTCTATGCATCTTCAAAATGTAGGATGCCAATATGGACTGGAAACAAAGATTATAATATTTTGGTTTCTTTTGTTATACATTGTAGATGACCCTGACTATACATATCTGATTGTATCTCAAATTTACAAACACCTCTATCTTGAATCCATCTCCTATACAATACTATATTCTATGGCCAGTTAGTTCCATTTCATCTCTTCTATTACAACAGCCTCCCAGAGTCTCTGTCTTCTTTCATCCTTGACTTCTTTAAATGCATTCTCTATGGACAGCTTCTTTTGTGGCTTTCAAAATCCTTATGTAAAAAATTTCCATTCACCTGCTTCCCTGGCCTCAGAGGCTGCTCCTGGGATCAGGTAATGAGAAGTTGAAGGGAAAGTGAAAGTGCTTCATAAACTATCTGACTTTATACAGAGGTATGGCATTGCTATCTGTACACAGCTCAGTTAAATGACTCTTTCAGAAGGAAAAGAAAAGCTAGTCTAAATATGCAGATCAGCAGCACTAAGCGGCACAACACATTAAAGAGTCACATCACATCATTGTAGCTTAGCTTTCTTATCTGCAAAATGTAGATTCTTCTGCTCTTACAAGTTTAGACTAACATTAACTATTATAATGCCTTGAGGTTATAGTCAGGATTTGCAAGGGAATAGACTTAGTTTAGAACACATAATTTATAGGATTATTTTATAATATTCATCCAAAAAGTCAAATGCAGAGAAGTGCAAGAGACAGGGACCAGAAGAGTCCAGCGGAGGTCCCGGATTTTTGGCTAAATTTTGCATAAGTCTAGCTGAAGGCTTATAGCCCGAGGCAAGGTCCTGGAGAGTCCAGCCATGGTCTCCGGCTCACAGCAATCAAAGATCTGCTCCAGGAAGGCCCAGAGGCCAGTGGTGAAAGCTAGAAAGTCTGTGCAGGAGGGGTGAAGGATGAGGGATCTACACTGCAGCCAGGAAGTGATGTTCAAGGCAAAGACTGGAGGAGCTCCCTGAAGAGAACAACAGCCATCTCCAGTGAAAGCAGGGACCCGAACTTCTCTGATGTAACAGTACTGATGCATCCTTTATTTTCTCTTTTCTTTTTAATTTTTTTCTTTCAAAGTACTAAGGATTAATCCTGAAGCCTTTTGACACTGAGCTTCATCTCCAGTCCTTTTCAAACCCCATTTTAAAAAAAAAAAATTTAAGGCAAATCTTGCTAAGTTGTTCAGACCAAACTGAAACTCAAGATGCTCCTGCCCCAGCCTCCAGGTGTGCTAGGATTATACGTATGTGACAACATACCCTGCTGACATCATTACATTTATGTTTGTGCTTCATTCTGCAGTGGTCAGGGCTGGGAGCAGATCAGTCCGTCTACCTGTCTCTGGTCAGTGTGTCGCCAAGCAGCCAAACAAGCCAGGGTGCTAGAGGGGCCTGGAGGACTTTCTTCAATTGAACTCAACTTCATTCAGTATTTATATGCAAAACTTTTTATGTATTTCCAGGAAATAAGAGTCAATGTATCAGAAATAGATTAAGGCTAAGAAGAAAATCCACAAATATTAGATGTCTAAGAGAGGAAAGCAGTATCCTACCAAATGCCACAGTCAGAAAAGATGAAACACAAAAATACAGTAAAATCTTGGACTGCAATTAAAATGTTTCACAGATAAATGTTTCTAATGAATTTT